>OY757192.1:8401524-8659024 GCA_963583895.1 Melanophora roralis
TGTTTTTAATACAAACTTTTGATTTTTAGTTTGGCTTTAGTTCATATAATTTCTTTTTATTAGAAGAAATTATTATTTTCCGTTAATGTTGAAAGAAACTTTCAATTTGAAAAAAGCTGATTTTTCTACCGCTACTAGCCGAGTAGAATGCATTTTCGAAAGCAGCTACGCAATTTCATCATCAGTACTCTTTGAACGGTAGTAGTGTGTATGGTTGTAAACATCACCTATTTAACTTACATGTAACAGAGAAAAGTATACGGTATCAGTGTTTTCCTTCTGTTTTTATTTTGTAAGTTAGGACGAAGTTTATTTTTCATATACACTATGCTTTTTTCCATTAAAAGTCTCTTTGGCAACACTTGACTAACGGACAAGCATTTGTCCATCTCTCAGATGGAACGAAACGCTTTTTATTATTGTATATCATACAATAGGGGTAATCACTTTTTAATTTCTTTTTTTGTCAACGACAAATTGACAGAAATTATTAAAGATCATTTTGCACCGTGCCATGTGTGAGTTATATGTTAATTTTTATTTATTGTTGAACTAATTGTTTTTAATACAAATTTTTGATTTTTAGTTTGGCTTTAGTTCATATAATTTCTTTTTATTAGAAGAAATTATTATTTTGCGTAGCTGCTTTCGAATATGCATTCTACTCGGCTAGTAGCGGTAGAAAATTCAGCTTTTTTCAAATTGAAAGTTTCTTTCAACATTAACGGAAAATAATAATTTCTTCTAATACAAAGAAATTATATAAACTAAAGCCAAACTAAAAATCAAAAATTTGTATAAAAAAGATCTTCTTTGATGGTTGTTTGAAATTATCTTATTTTAGGAATTTCTAGATTTATATGTCATAAGCTCTTACACCAATTATCAATAGACAGACAACAAATTCTTTAATTATTCCCGAATAATATCAGTTAAGTTTAATGATCTCAATAAACCTAGTGAGACTTTGAAAAATATGCTCACCAACATTCAAAAATATTTTTAAGATCCAACAAAAAATTATTCCTAATTTTTTTCTTTAATTTTTCTCCCTTGTACAACTGAAAAACCATTGGACAAACAAAACGTATTCTTTTACAATAACTCCAAGTCGGTTATTAAGAAAATTAAGAAATTCATAACCATATGCCTTTGTATTATCTGTTTAAGTTTAGTTCTAATAGCCTTCACATAGTGATAAGGGTATATACATATCTGTTTGTATTTTCTGGGAAGTCGCCTGTCTGTCCGTTTGTTAAAATCAAGTTTCCGGAGACAAATGAAGTAATGCGGACTAGTTATTTTTTTCACAACTTAATATTAGATGTATGCTTTTCAAATGTAAATTTTAAAATGGAAAAATACATGCTTTTCTTCAAGTGTACTATTAGAAATTCGTAAATCTGGTAATACATCATAAATATGAAATAAGTAAATATGAATGGCATTTTTAATAATAATGACAAGTAAACACTTGTTAAAGGTGTATTTATATAGGTGGTATTGTAACGGCAGCTGATTATTATTTGCTGATACAAATGATTGTAAAAATCAATACATATAAATTGCTACATAATATGAAGAATATTTTATATCGCGGTTGACATAAAATGTACCCAGTTAAAGTTACATTGTTGTACAGCAACTCTTAATAATGTCTTTTAGTTAAATACACCTTACACCCTTTTTTAGTTATGCAGCTTACTTGTTTGTGGAATATTTTTTATTCATACGTAAAAGAAAGTTTGTAATAAATAACGTTAAGACATTATAAATTAAAATATATTTAATTTTTAAAAATGCTCTATTTGCCTTTCGATGATGTTGAAGCACATCAAAGAAATACAGAAAACAAAAATTTTGCTCAAGTTAATTGAAATACAAGAAGCTAATGGTATGGCTGAGGCCCGTCAAAGATGGCGACCTTAACTGCAGATGCAAGGCTTTTTACAAAAAATTAAGCTGTGGCAAATCAGATTTAAGTAAACATGCACAAAAAAAATTTTTCAAAAACAAAAACCAAAACAATCGATTTGTTTTTTGACAAACAAGTCCCGGGAAACACCAATGATATGGCCAATTTTGAAATCCGCTTGACATTTTTTTCTGAACATGATTTAGCTGTTCAAGTTAATGATCACTTAATACCACTATTTAAAGAAATTTTACCTGATTATTCGCCAATAATAAAAAAATGTTAATTAAGGCCAACCAAATTTTCTAAAAATATTCTTAACGTTTTAGCTAGAGAGGAAACAGAAAATTTAATTAGAAAGCTTTAAATACATATATAAATTTTCTTTGCTATTGGATTAAAGCACCGATGCTTCTTAAAAATACAATGGGAATTGAGGTAAGGTATTACGACGAGGAGCTGGAAAAGACTTTTGTGCAGTTGTTGGAGTTAATTCACGTAGGAGCTGAGTGTACTGCTGAAACTCTTTATGGCTTTTTAAAAAAATGTGTTTTATCATACAAAATTCCGTTTTATAATTTCATTGGACTGTGTTGCGATGGCGCTAACGTTATAGTCGGACAAAATAATTCATTCGTGTCTAAACTTTTGACAGATAATTCCGACGTAATAACAATAAAACGTACATATGTGTCACTCTGCTGTCATCATAGCAAACAAATCTTGCGTAATGTTG
Source organism: Melanophora roralis (assembly GCA_963583895.1). Lineage (NCBI taxonomy): Eukaryota > Metazoa > Arthropoda > Insecta > Diptera > Rhinophoridae > Melanophora > Melanophora roralis. The sequence goes on from OY757192.1 coordinate 8,404,176, forward strand.
CCAAGAGCTCCTAAAGATTTGGTAAGACAAACTGTTACATGCATTTCTAGCAATTCAAAAAGATGTTCTCTGTTGGAGGAGTTCCAAGGAATGATGAACGCAGAAAAAAGAAAGAGTAATAAGAACATTAACGCCCAGGTGGCTATCCCATTAAAAATGTATTGAAAGGATATTGGATAATTGGCAAGTTCTAATAGAATATTTTAAGTTCGCAACTAAATTGAAATCCGCGGATATTATACTGGCTGAACTTTTTTTAAATATGGGGGATTTCATGTCAAGTGACCCAACTTTTAAAACCGATGTCTTTCGATTGGAAAGAAATTTGGACCAAAGTAAGTTCTTGCAGAGAGTAGTTTAGACACAATTTTTTAGCCTGATCGGTCAAAAACTCTCTGAGCTAGAGGGGTTCAAAATTTGACGTTTTCGGCATATAGGTGTTTTTTCTCATACATGTAGTTTATTACCTTTTGCTTTTAACAAAATTCGTCCGAAATACTTTCGATAGTTTTTTTTTCAATCTTTCAGAAAAAAATATTTTTAAAATTAAAAAAAATTTTTTTTTATTTTTCTTTATAAAAATAATTAGAAAAATTTTTTTTTTTTCCAAAAGTGCCCAAAGCTTAGGTCTTTTGCTTGAAGAACTTGGAGGTCGCTTAGTGGGATGCGAGTGGGATATCTATAAAAATTAATGTTTTGTAACTCAAAGTAGGGATTTTCCAATTTTCGCGTATATTCTATTTTGATTTTTATCCTATTTATGTAAAATTATCTCTTAAGCAAAAAAAAAAAATATTTTATGCTAAGAAACAAAACAATTTAACCTTTCCGACGGTATGCATTGAAAATATTAACAAAATGTGTTCAGACATTGCCATATAAAAGTGATTTTATTCCAGAGGCCTACAATTTTGTTGGTAATGCAGTGTCGAGTGTATGAGACTTTATTTGGTACTTGCATACCTTCGGAAAGGTTAAATTATTTTGTTTCTTAGCATAAAATAATTTTTTTTTAGCTTTAGAGAAAATTTTACATAAATAGCCAAAAAATCAAACAGAATATACGCGAAAATTGGAAAATCCCTACCTTGAGTTACAAAACATTAATTTTTATAGATATCCCACTCGCATCCCACTAAGCGACCTCCAAGTTCTTGAAGCAAAAGACCTAAGCTTTCTTTTGAGCAAAAAAAAAAAAAAAAAATGGGCACTTTTGGAAAAAAAAAATTTTTTTCTAATTATTTTATAAAAAAAAATAAAAAAAAATTTTTTTTAATTTTAAAAATATTTTTTTCTGAAAGATTGAAAAAAAATCTATCGAAAATATTTTGGACGAATTTTTTTAAAAGCAAAAGGTAATAAACTACATGTATGAGAAAAAACACCTATATGCCGAAAACGTCAAATTTTGAACCCCTCTAGCTCAAAGAGTTCTTGACCGATCGTGCTAAAAAATTGTGTTTAAACTACTCTCTGCAAGAACTTACTTTGGTCCAAATTTCTTTCCAATCGAAAAAAAAAGTTGGGTCACTTGACATGAAATCCCCCATATATGTGTTTAATTATTTTAACTCGTTAAATGCATATTTTCAATCGAAAAAAAATGTTGGTCCATGCTTTACACTCAGAATCAAAAAAAAAATTTTTAAACTACGTCACAATTTTATCTTAAAAAAATAATTGGAATGACTAGTTACCAATGACTAACTGAACAAAATAAATAAAAATTTAAGAATTTGAAAACAAAACATGATATAAAGCCTGTTTCCCAATCCTTTTTGCATATATACCTACAAATGTATTATTAGCGCCCTTACTGAAAGGTAGTTTTTCTGTCGAAACTAACTCATTGCCTTGTAACCTATGATGTAATGACAGCTCATTACTGAAATTCAAAAAATTTTTCTGGGAAGGTAAGCTGGTATTTTGGATTTTTTTATTTAACAATTTTGAAAAGACAATAGATTTACATCGTATTATATGTATGTATATATTGTTTTTGCTTAATTTGTTTTCTTTTTTTTAAGAGCCATAGTGTGTGTGTGTGCTGTATGATTGTTTTTATTCCCTTTATATAGGGGTAAGAGTATACATCAGTGTGTTTTCTGTTTATTTAAGAGCCCTTTACATAGTGGTAAGGGTATATGTATATGAGTTTGTAATTTATTTTAAATCCATTTGTGACCCCATAAATTACAAATATATATATTCTGGATCCTTAAAAAAAGGGAAGTCGATACAATTATTTATATATTGTAAGCCTTCTCATTTCAAAACTATGATACCTATGCACTTTAAGCCCACCATAAATAATTATATGTAATATAACCATTTGCCTGGATCAGGTGACTGGGTAGACAAAAAGGCCAACGTAAAGGGTATATTTTTTTTTTGTAAAATATTTTCTTCTGTAGTTTAGAACTTTCAGAGCAAAAACCAATTTTTTAAATCTTTGTACATGTGTATCCTAATATAACTTAGTTATTAAATAAATACTAAATAATGCAAAAAAGCACAGTGTATGTATATGGAAAAGTAAACTTCGTCATAACTTACAAAATAAAAAAAGTAGGAAAATAGATATTCCGTTTTCCTTTCTCTGTTACATGCAGAGTTGGGCAAAACATGTACACAGGGTTGTCAGTTTTTTTTCAGGGTCTATCGCCAAAACAGGTATCAAAAATCGCCAAAAAATATTTTTTTGAGTTTTAAAACAAAAAAAGTCGCCAAAATATTCGCCATAATAAAAATCTATTTTTTTAATGCAAAAAACTCAAAAATTATTTTACCTAAATAAACATGTGAAATATTAATGCTTTTTTTATTAAATTAATTAAATAAAAAGAAATAACTATTTAATTAAAGTAAAAAATTAAATTTTTTTTGGTACACCAAGAAGTTAAAAGGAAGAAATGAAAATATGTATAACTAAGAGAATACGTATAATGACAGTTACTTTGTTAAGTGACATGTTGTTAAATATTAAAAACTTTGCTTAGATTAAAACACCAACTTAATGCAGGATTGGTATTGCAGTAATTTTGTATGTAAAATATGTGGCAAACAAGGTTATTTTATACAAAAAGGAGTAATATGCGAGTTATGTTAATACTAACTTCAGTAAAGTTTTTGAATGTGTGAATCTATACATAGAAAGTTGTAGCGCGGCTTAATTAAGATGAATTTATGTATTTATATTTTATTATGGAATGTTAATTACTATTTTTGTATAATCAATTTTTTCTTTTAATTAAAACTTTTAGTTAGCGTTATAATAATCGGTAAAGTAATCGATAACTAATCTATGAAAATACAACTCTGTAATCACATGTTTAATCACTTGTTATTCTTATTATTTCATTTCTCTTTGTATTAGTATATGTATTGTATTTATTCAACCTGTATGTAAATGAAAATTGAGAAATAAAATCACTTAGCATCGAGCTTTCGAACTGGAAACATCGCCTCGGCTAATTCATTTTATTTAAATAAAAACACAGCTAACCCTTGTGGACTTGTGCCCTTGTGGACGTTGTGAGCCAGCTATTACCGAAGCTGACCAAGTGTCTCTTCTGGAGCAGGCTTTAAATCATTTTAATCATTTATAAATTAGCTCCCCGCTACATTGGCGCCCAACGAAAAATTTTTTAGAGAAAATTAAATAAATTTTTTCTAATTCACATTGCTGCTTTGTCGAACCTTTTGGTGTTTTACATACATATGCACGTGTGTTGTTTTTGCACATATTGTCGCTGTCCAACAATTTTGCAACGGAAAGCTACTGTATACATACGTGTGTATTGTTGTTGTGAATATTAACCTGCGTTCCGGCTGTAGCAATACTTTACCCTTCATATACGTTCGTTTTGTTGTTGTATGTATCAAACCTGCGTAGCAGCTGTATATACATATTTGCTGTTTGATATACGTGTGTATTGTTGTTGTGAATATTAACCTGCGTTCCGGCTGTAGCAATACTTTACCCTTCATATACGTTCGTTTTGTTGTTGTATGTATCAAACCTGCGTAGCAGCTGTATATACATATTTGCTGTTTGATATACGTGTGTGTTGTTGCTGTGACAAAATTTTAGCTGCGTAAAAACTGCGTTTAAAATAATTTTAAAATTAAATTGTGAACAATTGTAACGGTATCACAATATACCTACATACATAGGTACCGTTTGTTATTCTTACTGTTTTTTTAAGTTTTGACAGAGTAATAACTACTGCAGGAATATTAAAGATTAACATTGCTGTTGTTGTACAAAATTTAAATACAATTGAAAATATTTTGTGCATTGTTTGTATGGTGCTGTTTTGCTCTCTGTATTTTTCTGTGTTATTAAGAGATTTTAATTGTTGGTAATTACATTCGTAAGAGTATTGCAACATTTTATTTTGATAAATAAAAATGCCTAGAGTCACAATGAATTCACAAAATTCTAACAATACCACAACAAATCAAAATATAAGTGTTCCAGTCAGAGGTGCCAACTCTTCCACGTCTACCGTTTCTGGAGTAAGTGCTGTGCCAGGCAATCCTGCTCAAAATCCACTGGTACACGAAACAAATCAATACCAAAATAATGCTGGATTTAATTCCCAAATGGTAACTTTTACTCAACGTCAGTTTTCAGACCTACTAGGAAACTTTAATGCTAGACCACAATACAAGTCAACATTTAGTAATTGCAGTGCAAGATTTAATGGGGGTCGAAATACTACAAAAGTAGAAGATTTTATCGCTACTATTCTTGTTTTTAAAGAAGCTGAAAATATCTCAGACTCGTTTGCCCTTTTAAGTCTGCCTCTTCTTCTAGAAGGCTATGCATCAACATGGTGGCAAGGTATAAAGCACGAGGCGCAAACATTTGAAGAAGCTATTACACTTCTTAAAAACGCTTTCTCGCCACCGAAACCTGATTGGAGAATCTTTTCAGAAATATTTCAGGATAAACAAAAAGTAAATGAAACAACTGATAGTTTTGTTTGTAGAAAGAGACAATTGTTTGCACAACTTAAAGATAGGCTACCAGAAAAAACTATAATTAATATGATTTTCTCCCAAATAAGTGTGCAAATTCGTGAAAGAATCAACAGAGATAGCATCGAATCTTTTCAAGATCTATTAGGCAAAGCTCGAGAAATAGAACTATTTTTCAGTGAAAATAATGAAACCGTTAACAAAAGCACAGAACGAAAAGAAAAACCTGCATTACGATGTACGTATTGCAGAAAGAAAAACCATTCGGCAGAAGATTGCTATAAAAGAATTGAGCAAGAACGAAAAGGTAAAACAATTGAAGCCAAATTGAGCTGTTATGGGTGTGGTGCTCCTGGATACTATAGATCTAATTGTCCAACCTGTAACAATAAAAATGGGAAAATCATGGAAAGTCCAAAGGAATTAGATTTCAACAGTATTTACACTACAATAGTTGGTAGGAATGTCCCCACTGTAAACATAAATGTTAATGGGTTAAACGGAGAAGCCTATATGGACACAGCCGCAAGAACAAGTGTTGCAGGATATTCTCTCTTTCAAAAATTAAAAGAAAAGGGAGTATTATTTCAAAAAGTTTTGGCGGAAATAACATTAGCAGATGGCTCTATTACTAAGGACACGGTACTGTCAACCATAGTACATATAAGCATTGGAAAGCGTTTAAAACGTATAAGATTTATTTGCTTGCCAAAAGCCCAAAACAACCGAACTTTACTAGGCATAGACTTTTTGGAGCAGATTGGAATCGTAATGGATTTGGCCCAAAGAACATGGCACTTTAAAGATGATCCACAAAACATATTTGAGTTTGAAAATAAACCATTTAAGGAATCTGGAAAAGTATCCATAAGCCAAACCGTAATTAATGAACAAACGAAAACTCCGAAGCGAAAAGAAGCCGTAGATGATTTTTTGACATGGTTCGTTGAAATAAATAAAACTCCAAACAGAACATCGCCAATGAAATTTGAATACTCACCTAATGGCATTGAGAAGATTTTTGCAGATTGTCTACCAGACACATATGAAGCTCCTCAATTATCCAGTTTATTCCCTCCGCTGAAAAAAATTAAATTGAACCAACAATCACCAACGATCCGATATTTTCAATTAAACTCTATAGATGTTCGTTTAAGGAGTAATGAAGCCCCTAATCTTACAAAAGCCCAGAAAGAGAAAATTGAACTACTTCTAAATGAAAAAAAGAAATTTTTGAAAATATATCTGAACCGATAAAAGGTGTCGAACACGTCATTAATACAGGAGACCATGCGCCTATATCAACTGCGCCGTATCGCCTTTCTCCTGCTATGAAGATTAAAATACGTAAAGAACTTGATAATATGTTGGCGGAAAAAGTTATTGAAGAAACCGAGTCCCCGTGGGCGTTCCCAGTGGTACTTATACCTAAAAAAGATGAAAGTACAAGGCTTTGTGTAGACTACAGGCGTCTCAATGCAATAACAGTGACGGATACTTACCCACTGCCAAGGATAGATGACGTCTTACATGCTGCAAAAACCTCACCTTTCATGACAACGTTGGACTTAAAGTCAGGGTATTGGCAAATTAAGGTCGCCGATAACGATAAGCCAAAAACGGCTTTTACTACGCCTTGTGGAATCTTTGTTTTTAACCGTATGCCATTTGGTCTAAAAAACGCACCGGCAACATTTCAGCGAATTATTGATAAATTCCGGTTGAGTTTGCCTAACGTTCTTATATTAGCATACCTGGACGACATCATTATTTGTTCTAAAGATTTCGAATCGCATTTGAATGATCTCAAGCAAACTTTTACGAAATTGAGAATGCTTGGTTTTCACTTGAACAGAGATAAATGCTTTATTTGTAAGCCAGAGGTCAAGTATTTGGGCCACATTTTAACAACAGACGGTCTTAAAATAGATCCGGAGAAAACGTTGGCAATTCTTGAACGCCCAGAGCCTAAAAATTTAAAACAATTAATGTCTTTTCTTCAAAGCTGTTCATGGTTTCGTAGGTTTATTCCTAATTTTGCACAAGTGTCAAAACCGTTGTCTAACCTTACTAGGAAGAAAACAGTTTGGAAATGGACATCAGAAGAACAAGGGTCGTTTGAAAAACTAAAAAGTCTTTTAGCTACTCCTCCTATTCTCCAGCAAGTAAAAGAAAACGAAATATTTTATCTTTACACAGATGCCAGTCAATATGCTTTAGGAGCTGTTTTGATGCAGGGGGAGGGTCATAATGAAAAGCCAATTGAGTATGCCAGTAGATTACTGCTTCCTGCAGAACGGAACTATTCTACCACAGAGAGAGAGGCGTTGGCAGTGGTATGGGCAGTACAAAAATTTAGAGGCTACATAGAGGGTGGTGAAGTTAAAGTACTTACCGACCATCAACCGTTAAGATGGCTTTTTACGTTGAAATCGCCCACAGGGAGATTAGCCCGTTGGTCCCTATTACTACAAAGCTACAATTTAAATTTTTCATACACTCCTGGTAAACAAAACATTATAGCCGATACATTGTCAAGACCACCTTGCGTGACTGAAAGCTGTAAAGAGACATGCGAGTGCAACCATATTGAAATAGATTTTCCTAGAAAGGGTGCTGAAGAATTTCGTAATACACAACTTGAAGATGACGAAATCAACAAAATAATTACGGCATTTGAAAACAATAATGAAAACGTAACGCGTTATACTGGTCGAGGATACATGATGGTCGATGGAATTTTATTTAGATACTGTTCAGAACAAGATTCAGAGAATGGACAGGTAGTTCTACCAAAATCTTTGCGTCAAGAAATTCTTTTTAAATACCATAACGATGAAATAGCTGGTCACTATGGTATCGATAAAACGACTAATCGCATTACTAGATTGTTTTACTGGCCTGGAATAAGAAGCGATATTGAAAAGTACGTAAAGTCATGCGAAGACTGTAAAAAATATAAATTATCAAACATGAAACCTATGGGATTACTTCAAACTGTAAGCAGTAACAAACGATTTGAGTCAATCGCAGTTGATTTGTTTGGACCCCTACCAAAAACAAAAGAAGGCTACCAGTGGATTTTAATTGTTGAAGACTTATGCAGTCGATGGGTTGAGTTATTTGCACTAAGAGAAGGATCTGCAGAAAATTGTGCCTTAACGTTGCTTAACGAAGTGATACTTAGATACGGCATTCCACGTCGGATTCATACTGATAACGGAACTCAGTTCATTTCAGCACTTATGCAAAAGTTAACGTTCTGTTTAAAAATAAAACAAACATTTACTCCTATTTATCATCCAGAAGCAAATCCGGTAGAAAGAAAAAACAGAGATTTAAAAACTCAGTTGTCAATTTGCGTAAAGAGAGAGCATACCAGATGGAGTTTAATGCTACCGTCAATAAGGTTTGCAATGAATACAGCAAAATGCAATAGCACTGGCTACACCGCAGCGTATTTGACATTTGGAAGAGAGTTGAGAACACCAACAGAAGTTCAATATGATTTCAAAGCAATTGTGAAAGCGGAAAACTTTATTCCACAGATAACTCCTCATTTATTACGTTTAGCAAACACTTTAGAATTCGCAAACGAAATGCAAGAGCAGATGCAGGATAAAAACAAAAACATATGCGATCGAAGTCGAAGACCACAAACAAACATAAATGTTGGTGACAAAGTTCTTGTGGCCACACACATCTTAAGTAACGCAAGCCAAAAAGTAACATCGAAGTTTACACCACGTCAAGATGGCCCATACGTTGTTATAGCTAAAAGCGGTTCATCCTGTTTTACGTTAGCAAGTGAAGAAAACCCTAAGGTGCCGTTAGCAACACACCACGTATCGGCACTAACTCCATATGAAGGCATCCCAACAAAACCGATATACCCTATACGAAAAAGAGGTCGTCCTAGAAAAGACGAAAATCAACCTTGTTCCAGTCAACACACTAATGTATGTATGCAACACAACAACAAGGAAGATACGACAAACACACCAAGTAAACAAAGAAGATCAGCACGTCTACAAAATCAAGAACCTAAGCCAGCGAAAGGAAGCGGTTGAACTACAAGTTGCTGTTACATAATCGGGACGATTTTATGCAACAGAGGGGGAGATTGTAGCGCGGCTTAATTAAGATGAATTTATGTATTTATATTTTATTATGGAATGTTAATTACTATTTTTGTATAATCAATTTTTTCTTTTAATTAAAACTTTTAGTTAGCGTTATAATAATCGGTAAAGTAATCGATAACTAATCTATGAAAATACAACTCTGTAATCACATGTTTAATCACTTGTTATTCTTATTATTTCATTTCTCTTTGTATTAGTATATGTATTGTATTTATTCAACCTGTATGTAAATGAAAATTGAGAAATAAAATCACTTAGCATCGAGCTTTCGAACTGGAAACATCGCCTCGGCTAATTCATTTTATTTAAATAAAAACACAGCTAACCCTTGTGGACTTGTGCCCTTGTGGACGTTGTGAGCCAGCTATTACCGAAGCTGACCAAGTGTCTCTTCTGGAGCAGGCTTTAAATCATTTTAATCATTTATAAATTAGCTCCCCGCTACAAAGTTAAAAAAACGTTTTTTTTTCTTATAAAGCAACTAATTCAAGAAACTAAAAAGATGCATTTAGTAAGCTATAAACTTCAGCTTCATCTGTTCCTTCTGTACCATTTCGGGTCAAAATATTGTACGTAATTCACCATTAAAGTCTTTAAAGTAATCTTAAAGTCACGTTTTTTAAACCCATTTATTATTTACTATTCAAAACCTTTGATTGTAAAATAATATTACAAAAAATATTTTTCACAGGCTCTCGTAAAAGGGAGTATATTAACGTTCTCAAGTTTTCAAGAAAATCACATGGAAAGAAAAAAATAGTTGGCAAGAAGCAAAACTAAACCATTTAAAATATTAACTACAAAAAGCAAAATATCCAGAGGAGTAACACGATATTTTCCACCATCCAATAGCATCAAAAAAAGTACGATCGTAACAACTTTTGCAACACAGATTTGTATTAAATTTGTTCATCATTAGTTAGTTGAAAAACTTTGCCGTTTGTTAAAATAATCGCCAACAATCTCGCCATGGCGGCAAAACTAAATTTTAATAGCCAAGAGCACTAAAAAATCGCCACATTTGGCGTAAAATCGCCATAACTGACAGCCCTGCACGTACATGCTTTGCTGTATTTGAAATACAAAATACTTGTTCCGCTTGTATTTCAAATACAAAATACCAAATTCTTTCAAGTCGAGTATTTCAAATACGAAACACAGTATTTTAGTATCTTTTATGTAAAATACAAAATACATCTATAAACATTAATCAATCGGCAAAGCATGAGTTTTCTTTCATGAACACTAGATTTTTAAAAGTTTAATCAAATAAGCAGCCTCTTGTTGGAAAATATGTGATGAACACAAACTGGTGTTAAATTTTATAAAAATAGTTCTCTGTATGTGAAAAACAATTAAATTAAAAGTAAAGTAAACTAGTGATAAGGGTATATATCAGTTTGTCAATCCATTTGTAATTTCTTTATTAACCCATAAAGTATATATATTCTAGATCCTTATAGATAGTAAAGTAATATAGCCATGTCCGTCTGTTGAAATCAAGTTTCCGGAATCAAAAAAGGTGATACGGACCAGTTATTGGTGTCAAACTATTGGAAATATCCTGGAGACAATCGCTATTTAAAATTATCAAAATTGGTTGACTATGAACCGAGATATAAACGAAAAATCTAAATAACTCATTTTTTTAGGACAAAATCCGTACATATATCCCTATATATGTCAGTAAATATAGTCATTCTTGCCACAAAACTTGACGCGGATACCCTGAAAATAGGGACCTAAATAAGTTAATATTTTTTTCAGATAGGATCAGGGGAAGTGGTATTTCCACTACAATTGCACAAATTTTGTAAAATATTTCATGCGATAAATCGTAGAAACTATAACAGCTATCGACTTAAAATGTTTCACAAAAAGTAATTGTACAACAAGACCTACACTTTGGAGCTCCCATACAAATGAACCATTCATATAAAATTTTTGATACGCTTTATCTCGAAAACTGTAACAGCTATCGACATCAAATGTTCTACAAAAAGTAATTGGACAACAAGTCCTTCGCTTCAGGGAAAAGATTTTTTATGTGGGGGCAGGAGAAAGGGCAGCTCCCATGCATATTAACAATTTTAATGAAATTTTCGATACGCTATATCTCGGAAACTATAACAGCTATCGACTTAGAATGTTCCGCAAAAAGTAATTTGCCTATAAGTATTGCGTTCTTTTAATTCATTATAATGGTTTTAACTCTAAATTATAATGGGGAGTGGGGTTCCAGAGACAGTGCAGGTACCATGGTAAAAATTTTAGCGAATTATCGTTGTGGGTTTAAGATTTGTCACCTTAATGCACAAAGTTTAAATAATAAAGTTGACGAGTTTCGTATTATATTTGAAAATTCGGGCGTTGATGCAATTTGTGTGTCAGAAACATGGTTTCATCCAAAGCAAAATGACAATGTTTTCCAGATAAATGGATATCGATTGTATCGTGCAGACAGAAGTAGTAGAAGTGAAAGGACTGCTGGAGGCGGAGTTGCCATATATCTAAAAAAAGAAATTAGGGGAAATATTGTCTGGAAATCAAATGAAGAACAAAATATGGAGTACTTGTTTATAGACGTTCCATGCGCTTCTCGCAAAATGCTCCTTGGATGTGTGTATAGACCACATAAACGTGTAGACTTTGAAATCCTCATGAAAGAACTTGAAACACACACAATAAAATATACAGACATAATCATTGCTGGTGATTTCAATAGTAATATTCTTGTCGACTCAAAGCTTACCAGCTCAATGAATTCAATTGGTATTGAAGCTGTAAATACAGTATATCCAACGTACTTTACAAGCACAAGTAGCACCCTTTTAGACGTTGTCTTTGTTAATGATAAGCAAAAAATTAACCATTTTGATCAATTGTCAGCTTCAATGTTTTCTAAACATGATCTACTGTTTTTGAGTTATGACGTAAAACCGAATATTGAAAGGCAATCTTTTACATACAGAGACTTCAATAGCATAGATATTGATATGCTACGGAGAGACACCGAATTGATTGTATGGGATCAAATTTATTTTATGCCAAACGTTGATGACCAGCTTCTATTTTTAGAGAGTAATATCCTTACTTTGTATAACAACCATGTTCCAGAAAAAACAAAAACAATTAGGCACAGAAATAACCCATGGTTTTCAAGTGAAGCAGCTCAACTAATACGTGAACGTGACTTAGCATATGCCAGATGGAAAAGACACAAAACAACAGAGCTTCATCAAATCTACTGCAGAAAAAGAAGAATGGTGGTATCGAAAATAAGAAAAGACAAGTGTGCATATTATGAAAGAAAATTTGATTCTTTAAATGGCAAACAGACGTGGGATCAAATAAAGCGTACTGGGCTAGTAAACTCAGCTAGGAACACAAACAATAGTGCAATTAACAATGATGTATTAAATCAACAATTTTTATCCATAGAAATGCCTGCTGCTAATACTAACCTTTACAGCCGCCGTCAAATAGATTCCAATGTAAATCAGTTTAACTTTCAAATTTTCAACCAAGCTGATGTTCTAGAAGGCTTCTTTTTAATTCAGACAAATGCTATTGGCTGTGATGACATCAACCCAAAATTTGTAAAAATGCTACTACCATATCTAATACCTTTCATAACACACGTGTTTAATACGATAGTCACAGCAAGTACATTTCCTTCTAGATGGAAGTATTCAAAAATTGTACCGATTCCGAAAACTAGGAATGAATACCGCCCTATTGCTATATTGCCCTATCTTTCGAAAGTATTTGAAAAGCTCTTGCACAAACAAATTTTGAACTACGTTACTTGCAACGATCTACTAATACCCTATCAGTCAGGTTTTAGACCGCAACATGGATGCATAACTGCTCTTTCTGAAGTTGTTGAAGAAATTCGTAACATGATTGATAGCGGAAACACTGCGTTTTTAGTGCTCCTGGATCATTCAAAAGCGTTTGACACAGTTCAGCATGAAATTCTCAGTTTGAAATTAAGAAACTTGTTTCACTTTTCGCCAACATCTACAAAGCTTATTTCTACTTACTTGAAAGGAAGATACCAGGCTGTATTCAACAAAAAAAAGCAATCCTCATGGCTGCCAGTTACAAGGGGCATTCCACAAGGGTCGACTCTTGGTCCACTTCTTTACATCATCTACTCTAACGATCTTCCAGCGCAGTTAGAATTTATGAACATTCAAATGTATGCTGACGATGTTCAGGTTTTTATTGCATGTAAAACCTCTTCCTTATCAGACTGCATAAGTAAAATAAATGCGGATCTCTTTAGAGTAAATGAATGGGCAACTGCAAATGGCTTAAGCTTAAATCCAAAAAAATCTAAATGTATTCCAATTTCCCGAACACAGGTAGAGAACATCAACCAGATAAATATTGTTTTAGGATCATCGCAAATTGAAATAGTGTCATCAGCAAAGAATCTGGGTATTATTTTCAACGCCAGACTGTCATGGATTGATCACATTAATAATGCAACTGGAAGAACTTATGGTATGCTCAGAGCACTATGGGCTAGTCAATACTGTACACCATTTAAAATAAGAATACTTCTAGCTAAAACTTACCTTGTTCCAACATTATTATATGGCTGTGAATTGTTTTCGGGATGCAGTTCTGCAGAGAAACGCAAGCTAAGAACTGCGTATAATAATATTGCCAGATACGTATTTAACTTAAAAAAACGTGACAGTGTGTCTCAGTTTGCAAGAAAGCTTTTTAATGTATCTTTTGATAACTTAATGAAATGCCGCAGTCTAACTTTTTTGCATAAGATCATTAACACAAAAGCACCAGCCCATTTGTATCAAAAGTTAACTTTTGCACGATCTAATAGAGGCACAATCTTAATACACACTAGATATCGATACCTGAATTCTGAGCGACAGTTCTTTATTTATGCCATACGGCTCTGGAACCAACTTCCACATCAAATACAAAATATTAGCAACGCAATACAGTTTAAAAAGCAAATATTTATTCATTTTGAGCAACAATAATATACATACACTGTTACTACGTAACATTTTCTGTTATTTTATTATTATTATTTTTTAAATATTATATTTTATTTTATTTTATTAATGCAATTTTGCTTATACATATAATTTTTTTAATAACCTTTGTTTTTTTATTTTTGTTTATACTGTGCATATGTCAAATGTAATATATATTTATAAGTTATCTGTGTTTTTTAAATTTGTTATGCTTATGTATGTAAATGCCTTGTCGATGTCCAGTGCTATATCTAAAAGATATTTTATCTTACTGCACTGGTAAACATAAATACAAATAAACTAAACTAAACTTTGGAGAGAAAAAATTTTGGTTGTGACAGGGGTAGTGGTAGCTCCCATACGAATTAACAATTTTCAAGAAATTTTTGATGCGCTCTATTTTAGAAACTATCGACTTATAGTGTTCTACGAAAAGTAATTAGGTGATAAGACCTACATTTCGGGAAAAAAATTTGGGTTTAGGCAGGAGAAGGGGTAGCTCCCATACAAATTAACGAATCTAATGAAATTTTCGGTACGCTAACTCTCGGAAACTATAACAGCAATCGACTTCTAGTGTTCTACAAAAAGTAATTCGATTATAAGACCTACACTTTGGAAAAAAAAAGTTGGAGAGGAGCAGGAGGACTAGAAGATCCCAGAAAAATTTACAACTTTTGTTAGCCTTTTAATACGAATAATGTCGAAAACTTTTATAACTCTCGACCTAAAACCTTCCACATCTATTTCTGTTACTCATACGAACGTTAAAATTTTGTAAAGTTTTCCATGGACTTTAAAACTTGCACAAGGTATTTTTTTATATTATTTGCAGTACAAAATAACTCGGCTGGGTACATTAGAAGACTAATGTGAGGGGTATAAAAGGTTCGGCACAGCCAAATATAGCGATCTTACTTGTTGTGTTTTAAAGTGTGAACGTCAAAAAAATTTAAATTTTTATACAAAATTTAATTTTTTTGACATCCATATCCGCTGAGCTCTTGATGTTACCTGAATGAGTGAGCCCTGGAAAAGAACGTGCCTTGCTAAGGCGAAGACATGAATGAAAACGGACAAAGTTTACATTCTGTTTTTTTTTTTTGAAATTGTAACATTTTTCAATTTTGCTAACGACAATTTTTTGTATAACAAAAAAATGTATTTTGGCATCATAAGTATTTGAAATACAAAATACTTCAGTGTTAGGTATTTGAAATACAAAATACATTAGAAGGTGGTATTTCAAATACAAATACAAAATACGTATTTGTATTTCAAATACGTATTTCAAATACAATTATTTAAAATACTGCCCAACCCTGGTTACATGTAAGTTAAATAAGTAGATGATGTTTACAACCAAAAGACACTACTACCGCTCAAAGAGTACTGATGATGAAATTGCGTAGCTGCTTTCGAAAATGCATTCTACTCGGCTAGTATCGGTAGAAAACCCTGATTTTTTTAAATAAAAGTTTCTTTCATTATTAAAGGAAAAATATTAATTTCTTCTAATAAAAAGAAATTATATAAACTTAATCCAAATTAAAAAGCAAAAATTTTTATTAAAAACAATTAATTCAACAATAAATAAAAATATACTTAATAATATTTATAAACAATTTTCGCGCAGGACAATGAAATTATTAACTGTAACTTGTTAATTAAAATATTATAACATTTTACTTGTTATTACCTTATTATTATTGTGAAAACTAAGTTTTAAAAATAAAAAACATTGTAGCAACATCGGTGCACATGTATGCACATATTAAAAACGTGCATAGATATATCGAGCCTTTTGTGAAAAACCGTAGTAATTCAAAAAATCGTGAACTGAGAAAAATGCATTTGAAGTTTTGAACCATCTTTTTGATAGTATTTTCGTTTACAAAAGTTATTTTTTTACAAGTTTTTAATAAAAAGGAATGTTTTTAAATAAAAAAAGGCCAAAAATTATTAAAAATATGAAATATTTATTTATATATAAGTACTTTGTATCAACCTATCAATGATGTATCGTTATTGCCACAAAACCTATGAAAAACTTAAAAATTTATTCGAAATATATCGTTATAGCAAATAAACTTTTAACTATTTTTTTTCTAACAAAGTTGTAATATGAAATTATACGAACTAGTAAAAAAGAAATCAAATTATGTAGTTGTGTTTCTGTGCCTAAAACGTAGCAAAAAAAAATATTGCTTTATACTTTTTTCGTAAATTGCTTTCTGTTAGTAAATTTCTTGTCATAAAGGAAATATTTCATTATTGCATATAAATATTGTTGGAAATACCTAGAGGCAATAAAGACATTTTTAGCTGTAGAATCTGAACAGTTAGAGGTGGAATTATAATCTTTTTTTCTTTAGATAGATATTTCCCCAAAGATGATTTCTGCATACCCAGCTCAAAAAATTCAAATTTTGAGTTACTACGGTATTGCACCAAAGGCTCGATATCTGTTTGTGTGTTTTTTCGGCTTTAAATGCGTATTGATAAGTAGCTTCGTGTTTTTGTTATAAGTTTGTATTGGTATCTTCTCTAATAAAATGTGGTGTGGCTTAGTAAAATGAGAGTAAGAGTAACAAATTTGTTTTTCTAAGTTTCGTTGAAACAGATACATACAAATAATGATGGTTAACTATAGGTACTTTTGTTTTTATTCTTATTCTGGCTGCATTAGCCAGTTTTTCTATTTTTTAAATTTTATTTAAATATATAAGACAAATTTAGCTAAAAAAATTAAAACTACATGGTTACTCTATATATTAAAGTCAAATTCTAAATCAAAATTTAAATTATCAAAAAATACAAATTAAATATATATTATTTGATCTTAATTTTTGAGCTTAAGTTCAAAAAAATGTTTTTTTAAATTTATTTAACTCATTTTTAAACACTATTTTTACAATAAACCTTAAAAATCAAATTTTTGTTTAATTCACAACCCTTTATATAAACGATATTGCCAATTTGTTGTGTCAACAGTTGTAAGAAAATATGTATGGTACTATTGTTATTCAGCACAAAAAAAAAAAACAAATACATTACGCACTCGATGCAAAATAATAAACAACAATATTTGTTTATAAGAGTAGAGTGAGCGCGCAATAGCAAAACCATACAATATCAGTTACACTTTTTCACACACTTATACCAAAAATAACAAGTATGAACAAGTTATATCTGTTTTTGCAATACTTATTGTTCTATTTATGCATGTGTTTAGTACATATGTATGTATGTGGATAAAAAGGGCTGCATCAAAGATAAAGTCTAATTGAGTAATAACACGTAAGAGCGCTTTATACGGCTGTACCGAACCTCATATACCCTTTATATTGGTATTTTTATAATATATCCAGCCATCTGATCTAGGCGAGTTGTTTCGTAACGTAAATATTATAATTATTTGTGTTGAGCTTAAAGTACATGAAACAGAAAACTCACAACATTTGAACAATTGCATCGACTTCCCTATCTTTATGGGGTCGCAAATAAATAATAAAGAAATTACAAACGGAATGACAAACTAATATGTACATATATATCCTTATAACTATGTAAAGGGTATAAAAACGATGTGTAATCTTTATACCCAAAATGCTTATTAAACCGGGAAACTTTTATTTAATGAAGGTATACAGAGTATGCATACCTTTTAATTTCCTGATTTGAATTTTAAGTTAGATATACCTAGTTTGGAACTTTCTTTCCTCTTATAATCTTGTTGTGTGTGAATTATTACACATGCAAACTACATACACACGTACATACTTATTTGTTATTGCTCAGCCTACAGGTTTACATGATCTTAAATCTAAAATGTACTAAAAGGAAGCATTCTTGTTAAACTTTAAACAACTCACGTTTAAAATGTCTAAACCATTTCCGGTTTAATTGAATTAAATTCAACATACTATTTTTTTCCTTTTAGTTATATCTTACATCTGTACTTATGTCATTAAGCTAAAAATCAGTAATACAACAAACCTTGTATTTTCCAAAAAGACTTGTCATAATTTTTCATTTCTGTCAACATGAAACTGTATATATTCAAGTAAAGGATACATCCAGAGCAGCTCAAAAAAGATCAGTCATCAGAATTTAAAATTATTTCAAGGCAACTAAACTTCTTTTAAAACGAGCTTCTCGACGCACAGTTGGTGAAAACTTTTTTGTCGGCCAAAAGTCTGTATGTAAACCACTTTAGATAATTAAAAAAATTTTATTTTGATAAAAAGAAGGTTTTACGAACTTTTTTTTATAATTTTATATTTGATTTAGCAGTTGTTAGGAATTTATGATTAAAGTTAAATTTCGATTTTTTTTGCATTCAGTGTGATATGCTATTGGTTGAGGCTTAGAATTATAGTGTTTTTTTTTTTAATAAAAAATTAAACCCTTTTACATGCCGGATTTAAATAATTTAAAAAATATAATATTGCAAAATAATTTTATTATTATAATTATTATGCGAAATCTTAAACTATGTGGACAAGTATTTAAATAAACTGGAAACACATCCAAATCCGCTCGCTCGAAACATCTGGCTACATAGTGGACATACTCGTCTGAAAAGAAGGGATACTATTGCGCTTAGACGAGACCATTGAAATGAATTAAATTAATTAGCTGAACTTAGATTTTAGTTTGGCATTGGCTACAGTAATCTAAATTGCTTAGTTTTAAGATTTGATTGCTTATTGTTAGTTCGCAAGATTCTATAAAAAAATATGCAAAAAAAAAGCATTTGACGTTATGTAAGTATGATATTAATAAAGATATTGCAATTTTATTTCGCCATTATGCCATTAGTTTACAAGCTAGTGTTATTTCAACAGCTGATTATTTTTTGCTCGAGTTTGTTTTTACTCAAAATCTTTTAAAACAGAATGTTTTGCTACACTGTCGAAATTGCTTTCACAACTGTTTCATATATTTGGTATCGTGTTTCTTGTAGTTGTTGCCGTAGTAACTATACATTGTAAGGTAATTGTATCATGGATTTTTCTGTTCAACTATGAATATATTTTAAGATATTTCTATTCTAATTTAACAAAATGTGGTGTGCTAAAAATCTTACAAATATTGGTAATAAAATGATATGAAAAACCTAGCAAATCTAAGCTTATTGCTTATTATTCGGCGAGTAATTTTATTCAAATAAATAAAGTGTTCTACAGACATATCTAAACAGTTAAAAACGTATATATGGAATTAAAGGTCTGTGATTAAATAAAATCTCTGTAACTCCTTTTGATCCTTACGAGTTCTACTCCTCTAAACTGGTTTATTATTAAGCTTCGATTATTGTAACCAAGCCCAAATGCCATTTATGGCTAAGAAAAAAACTACTTCAAAAAAAAAATACAACAAAAGGAAAAAATAAATAAATAATAAAAAAATATAAAGAAGCAATAATTGATAATTAAAACACATAAAAAACAATAATTAAATAAGTATTTTAAAATAAAATAATTATAATAACAAAAGATATATGGCCTTATTCATAAACGTACAATAGTGTTTATTAAAGGCTTATTTGACAATTATTCCATATATACTTGTCAAATAAGCCTTTAATAAACTTTATTGTACGTTTATGAATAAGACCCATAACAAATAAATCTATAACTAAGCATAGTTTTTTGTATCCTTATTTTACTTTGAGCAATAGGTCATGCAAAAGTTGCAAACGAAAATAAACAAAACATTATTGAGAGAATAAATAAAGGAAGGTTCCACCGAAAGAAACGTGTTGAGACAGAAAAACATCTCAGCTCTCTAGGCAGGGAGTTCCATAATCTCGATAACCTTACCCTAAACGACCTCTTAAACAAATCTGACAATTCTGTTAAATATTTGTTTAAACTTTGTAAGTTTACGACCCGTTGTACCAGAAAACACTTCTACACCATACAAAATATGGGGCATTAACAATTCTGTGGCCAAACGTATCCAAACATAAAGGGGAAGATGTGCGTCAAGAGAATATAATCTCCTTAACAAAAGCGATATTTGTGAAGAGATGCCATTGATATGAAATTGAAAGTTTAAATGATCATCAATTATAACCCCAAAACATTTTAACCTATCTACAAACTCAACTCGTGTTCCATTTAAAAGAATTTTCATATCACCAATACGACCACCAAAACCCATTAAGCTGGTCTTTGTTAAATTAATTGTAAATCTATTTACAGAGCACCAAGACAAAACTCTATTAACCAGATTCTGAACCACCTCCTTTAAATCCTTAACAGACTGTGACGCTGAATATCAGACAATACCGGTATTACGATTATATGCTTTGGTAATAAAAGTCCAAGAAATAATGCAAGAAAATAATTTGTTAAAAGTTATTAAAAAAGCCCGAGGTGTAATAAAAAATTAAGAACGCCTAACATATTATTAAAAGATCTAAATCTCACGAAATCTATAATTGACTCCACCACTCGGTGGTCATCTGCTTTTGAAATTTTATCATCTCTCCTAGATGACAAAATGAAAGAACTTTGTGAAAGCTAAGCTAAGGCTAACAATGATTTTTTTTATATGCCCAAAAATGTGGCAATATATAAAGGACGCTGTGGAAGCATTGCGACCAGCAAACATAGCCACAAAAATCTTTCAAAATGAGCAACTTACATTTGGAGACGCCTTTGACGCTTGGTTTACATGCACAATTGAACTTCAGAAAGTTAAAAACAATTTTTCATTCAATTTACTTGAAATGAAAAAGAAGGAGAAAATTCTTTTTGAGAATGAAGCCCTTCTAGGTGTACTGTGCTTGGATACACGTTGGAATATTGTTCTTAAGGGTACCTTAGTTGAACGGTTAATTGATTATATTGTAAAAATTTACTTAAAAAATTATTACAGTAACTGACTGTAAGTTATTTAAGAAGTATTTCGTAAAGTTGTTTTTAAATGAAAAACTAGTTAAACTTTAATATTAAATTTGTTTTTAACTGGTTTGAAGAGTTATTCAAAACTCCAACTGCACAAAAATACTGAGTTGCAGTTAATTTTGTCAGATATTTTTTAGTAATATTTAATTTTGTTAATTTTTTTCTGATATATTGTGTTTTGCTGTAATTTTTTGATGTGTAAATTTAAATGAAATATTTAAATGATTTTAATCAATATCTTGTTGGAGGGGTTTTTAATAAATATTCAGTTATTTTATGCAGCATTGATTTTACATAAATAATTTTTTGAGTCTCAGAATGAACACCATATTTATAAACTTTAACATAACTTCTTAAATGTTCTTAATTGATGCAAAGAACAAAGTAAAACTAAGCCAGAATTATATTATTATTATTATTAATATATTATTATTATTAATTATAGCAAAAGTTGTGTTAGCTGTACCAGGTACACAAGTTAGTGTAGAAAGATTATTTTCGGGGGTAAAATATATATTGAACCCTAGCCGAATAGGTTAGATAAGGATAGTTTAAATGCAGTCATTGTGATTTGATCCAACGCGGAGCGGTTTTAATTGACCATATATTGTGTTTCTTATTATCTACATATGCATCCAAATAAGTAAATGCTTTTTAAATATCCCAAACAGTAAACTTAAATGTATTTTTCAAGGCTATAAATTATTAATTAAAAATTAATTTACATTATATTTCAAAAAATTGACTTTGATTTAAGATCTAAAAAAATATTTTTTATATAATATTTTTAAAACATTTTATCTTAAAAAAGTACAAAGTATATACCAGGGTACACTAGCACAGGTAGTATCAAAGTGAGTTCAAAAATTCGTCCTCTGCATTTCCTTTTTGTGTTTAAAAAAGTAAATGTCAAAAAATTTAAAACTTAATACAAAATTAATTAATTTGTTATTAACTTTCTAAAATATTTATCGTCAAATTTTTTTATGAATACTGATTTTTTATTTATTTTAAAAATATTTTTTTATTTACAAATATTTGATGTTTGAAATTCTTTTTTATGTTCCTATTAGTTTTTAAAAATGTTTTTAAACAATGTACCTACTTCCACAAGTCAGCAATTTATTTTTTTTATTAGCCTTTTCAAAAAGAGAACATATAATTAAAAACTTAACTATGTTTTTAAATTGAATATGGATTTTTTTTAATTTTTTGTAAATACCATTAAGTAAGTATCTATACCGATACTGACATAATTAAAATACCGATACCGAAATTAAAGAATTAATACCGTTACCGATACCAATAAAATCAGATACCGAAATGACAAATTTTTTAATACCGTTACCGATACCGTTATTCGTTTCGGTTGCCAACCTTGCTAAAAAACGAGTAACCAAACATTTCTTACACACTGCTACCTAACTAATATAACAAAAAACAATGGAATCGATTAATGATAACAATTTGCGAGAAATCGTAATTTAATTTTAATAAAATTTTCGAAAGTTTATTTTTTCTGAAATAGCATAAAATATCCGTTTCCAACAGCATTTCACGCCCACAATCAAAAATATTTTGATACAGCTCTTTTGACTACCTAGTTTTAGGGCGAGCATTGTTAAAAAAAAAAATAACACATGAACACAATGTAATTTTATTAAAATTGTCTTTTTTCGCTTTAACAAAATTAAAAATTTTTCTTATACTTTAAGGCAAATCAATTAAAAAAGTATGGTGGCAGTGTTCTATTAAAGCAAAATGAAAATAGTACAAAAATTAAAATTTTTACTGTTTCTACAAAATTTAATACAAATCCAACGACTTGTGTATATAGAAGTGTTAAAAAAGCTTTAAAACTATTGATCTCTAAAAACTTAAACTTTTATTTCTATATTTTTCTTGTATTAAAGCAAAACTTCTTTCATTAGCGAAAAAAGCTGAGGGGTTCTTACTAGTCTAACCAAGGCCACGTCGGCCAATAAAAAGACGGCACATCCTTAACATCAGCGCAGTTAAAAAAAATTTTTACCTTCCCTCCACCGTCTGGATGCTATAAACGGCCCCCACGCTACCAATATCAAATGTGACAGCACAATTAGCTGCCCATCCTGCAAGTAGAGGATCCCTAAACCGAAAACTAGTCCGCAATTGCTGCAGTCCAATTTAGTGACAGTTGAATTACAGTGAACTCGCGGAAACGTGAACTAATTTTTACCAAGGGTGTTCACGTCAAAAAAAAGGGGCTTAAACGTTTCACACAAATATTTATTGCACCGAATTGCGATTAGCCAAATCATACACTCAAAAAATTATTTAAGTATAATTTACTGGAAATGTTACCTAAAACAAGTGTATATTTATTTAAAACCCCTACAACAAGATTTTCATTTAAATCAACAAAAAAGTTCATTTTAGTTCAAACACTTAAAAAGTAACTTGCAGAAAATCATAAAATATTTTTCTTTTCGATTTTGAACACAGAAAAACTAGTAACAAAAAAATAATTTTGGAAAATTTGGCTTTTTGTAATTTAGGATTTAGTTTATTTTTAATTAATTTCTTGCTAAAAGTGAATTGATTTATATTAATTCAAAGAACTTATTTTAAAAGCCAATACTTATTTCACACCGGCTTAGTAGAATTTGCTTTCGAAACCAGCTACAGGTTTTATAATCAGGGGCCGAATTGTCGCATTCCATTCTCACCGAAATTTCACTCGATCGATCGCGTTGTCATGTTGGGTCAAACAAAACCAAACCCAAATTAAGTAAATGCATACTTTTATAAGTACAGTACCTAAAATAAACCATTGTTTTGATATTATTTTTTGAACCTTAAAGTAGTCACTTTGAAAGATGGTTAAGAGCATTAAATACCATTAAAGTTTTATTAAGTGCAATGAATGATATTTTTATGAACTACACATTTGTTATGAAAATCTTGACTTTAAGAACTTGGGGGATAAGTTTTAAAAATAAATTAATCAATTTCAATGGTTTTTTCTAAGTACAATGGTATCACTTCTTTTCAGACGAGTGTGTCCACTGTGTTGCAGGATATTTCGAACGAGCGGATTTGGAGGAGCTTGGAGCTCATACAAATACTTCCACACAGTTAACGGTTTCGCTCTTAGCTAGTGTAACTTATAGATCCTTGTAGATGTTTCTGCTTCTAATATACCAAAGAGCGAAAGTTATCATTCTAAGGATTTTGTTTTGACTGCGTTAAACTTTTTTTATGTTCGTGGAGCCCACGACTTGTTTTTAAAATCGAGCTGTGGGGCATAATCTTACAATCAAGACGAAGCACAAGGTTTCAACAAGTTAGCTAATGAATTTGTGTAGTTTCAAGTGTAATTTGCGTCAACTTCGCATCTATGTATAAAAAAAATGTCAGAATTTTTTGTGGGCACCCACCTAAAATGTTAATTTCTGTCAGATTTTAGGATTGTGGAAGTTTGATTGAAAGATGTAAACACGTGCCACTGGGGCCTCAAAGTTTGGAAAATCTTGATTTTTTTGGCAGTTTGGCGATTTTATCGACCCATATTTCTGGAACGGGTAAAGTTATTTGCCCCTGTCATACATCAAATTAAAGGCCATACTGTTTTTAACCTTTTATGTTTTCACAATAAATACGCAACTAGTACTGAAACCGAAAAAATAGAGCCAATATCCATAAAAACGTGACTAGGTACCTCTGAGAGCGAAGATGGAACCTACTATGAAAAAACCCATTTCCTTCCTATAGTATTAATTAATGGAATGAAAACAATTATGTATTTAAAAAATCAGGTACAATTAATGTCTTTTTCATTTTATTCCTATTCAAATTTATTCAACACAGAAAAAACTGCACATATTTTTTTTCAAACAAACATTTTTTTAAAATTTTAATTTTTTTCAGGCAATATTTTATTAGACCCTAATAAAATTGTTATTTGATTTTTATGTCAAACAAAATAAACGAAAAATCAAAAAATAGTTTTGTTCAATAGCAATAATTTTTTTATTGAAAATAGTAGGCACTTTTTTCCAAACAAATTATTTCAGAAATCTAATAAAATTGTGTATCTGATTTTACAATTTCGTTTGTAGGTCCGAACTCAGTGAAGCATTTAACTGAGTCAATAAATTGTTTGTCTGATGTCGGACCTTTAAACAAAATTGTAAAATCAGATACACAATTTTATTAGATTTCTGAAATAATTTGTTTGGAAAAAAGTGCCTACTATTTTCAATAAAAAAATTATTGCTATTGAACAAAACTATTTTTTGATTTTTCGTTTATTTTGTTTGACATAAAAATCAAATAACAATTTTATTAGGGTCTAATAAAATATTGCCTGAAAAAAATTAAAATTTTAAAAAAATGTTTGTTTGAAAAAAAATATATGCAGTTTTTTCTGTGAAGGGACTGATATAATGTGGTTTTGGGGCTATCTGGATACAGCTGACGACATCTGCTGACTACTTGGAAAACACATTGTTTTTGTATTGGTACTGGCCTAATTAAAATAAAAATGTCTTTTCTAGGTTATTTTTAGTTGGGTTTTTTTTTAACTTGTTTACACGAACGTAGAACAAAATACGACTTTAACTGTTTAGCGAATACTTTTCAACTGACCAAGAAACAAAATCATAAAAGCAAGATCCACCTAGATATCCTTTTCTTTTTTTATAATAGATTTTTAATTCTGGACTTCTGCTTAAAATGTTACAATAGGTAGAAGGATAACCTAATTTATTTTTAAACTAGTTTGGTTTTACCTACTTGGGGTCGCCAGTGATACAGTATGAGGAAAAAATGGATACATACCTGACATAAAAAAATAACAAATTTAGCAAATTAGCAAACATATTTAAATGAAATGGGATTACAAAGTACAAGTATTTGTCCATAATAACCAATAATAATACAAATGACTCATCTTCGCTCTCTGGGGTACTTAGTCACGTTTTTAGGGACATTAGGTATTTTTTTCGGTTTCGGTACTAGTTGCGTATTTATTGAGAAAACATAAATGGTTAAAAACAGTATGGCCTTTAATTTGATGTATGACAGGGGCAAATAGCTTTAGCCACAGAAAGTTAAAGTGGCGTGGGTGCTTATTTATTTCAATACCTTTTAGCTTTGCCCATTTGTTTGCTTGGGTTACTTGATGATGCAGTTGGTTCGAGGCCTCTTTAACTTCTTAGGAAGGAAAACTATTGGTTGGCATTTCTGCTGTATGAAGCAAGTACAGAACTGGAAAAATATTGATTCTTTATGTTTTACAAGTTATCCTTTAAAGCATTTGGTGTCTTATTTTATTAAAGCCAGGTGCTTTTTAACTTTTAAAATATCGATAGCCTCTACGACATCTGGAAATCGGAAACGTATTTCTATAGTACGTCTAAAAACAACGGGCGGTAATTCATTTGCGTCAGTATATGTATTGGTACTGAATACGCTTTTTAAATGACTTTCAAGCCCGGAATCCCCTTAGATTACGCAGTGGTGGCTTCGCAATAACTGATGTTTCAAGACGTTTGGCTCATCGCCTTTGGGAAAATTCTTCTGAGAAGTCGAGTCCAGGCTATTATAGTGTTTCTTAAGTGATGCCAATTTGTATACTTTCAGCAAGTTTCTAATTGGTTTGTTCATTCTTTTAGCTTACCTATAAGCACCGATTTTTGCTTTTACCATTCTCTTCGGATATAAAATTGTTTCTATGCAACACGAAGTAACATAACTCGAAGTGGGGGTACGGTCTAAACGGTGTTTAAAAGTAAATAGTTGCTGACCAGCTCATTTGCATCTAGATCTCGTCTTTTTAATAAAATCATTAAGATCCTACCACTGTACAAAAATTTCGGGAAAGCCGTCGCCAGTTGGCTTACACCAACAAGATTCGAGTTAGAA
Organism: Melanophora roralis; assembly: GCA_963583895.1. Classification (NCBI taxonomy): domain Eukaryota; kingdom Metazoa; phylum Arthropoda; class Insecta; order Diptera; family Rhinophoridae; genus Melanophora; species Melanophora roralis. Next base: position 8,431,149 of record OY757192.1, read on the forward strand.
AAGTTTGACTTCATAAGTATTTAAATATACAGTTTTATTTAGCCAGTGTCAATTAGGGGACCACTCGTGGTTTCGTTTTTTTATTGTTTTTGCTTAGAATGAACTGATAATTGGGCAATCGAGCCTGATTCGAATATCGGATCTGCCACGTAAGACGCACCAGACACTGCTTAATATTAAAGTGGTTATTTGTTGGCGCCACATATTTGCCACGACGTTCTTAGGATCATTGGCTACATGGGCATAAAACTCTTTTCTCAAAAACCGTTGAATTTATTCGGGAATGCTTTTTGGTATTATTCGCAACTAGCCAGCATCTTCTCTAAGCTTTCCGCAAACTGCGGAAAAACAAGCACGTCAACTTAATCATATCATATAATAGTATGTACTAGAAATTACAGTCCTAATACAAGCGGCCAAGATGTATGATATAATCAATACGATACATTTAACAAATAATGAGAATAAAAAGAATAAAAGTGAATTAATAGTATACACATAAAAAAATTTTTAAATTAAAATATATTTAAAATGGTGGAAAAAGGAAACAAAAATCTACTCACACAGAAAAAAATTACGACAAACTAATTGTCATATTAACAACCAAATTGTAAATACAATTATTTTATTGTTGAATTGCCACTAACAACTTAAATTGTAAATACAATAAATATATTTACGACGGCTGGTAACGTAAATTGATTTTTAAGAATTGCAAAAAGCTATTGAGAAATTTAAAAATATGTACATGCAAGTACAACTGGATTAACAAAAAAATAGTTTAAGGAAATAATCAAATAATTTTTAAAAACTTTTTGATATCTGTTGCCTTTTTTTCTGTGTATATAAAGGAAATTTTTTAACAACCTTTATTTCAAAATGAAGTGAGTTTTTCCAATCATTTATAATGCAAAGGATGTATAGGTTTCGGCCCAGCCAAATAGAGTTCTCTTACTTGTTTTTTAAGAGATTAAAAACAGAAATGGCAGACAAAGGGCAATTTTTGTTTTCAGAAAGTCTAACCATGCCGACCAGGCAGACAGCCAACCAAACTGTACTACATACAATCAAGCCTACTGCCATTTGTCGATAACTATTCAATGGAAATGAATGTTAACGTTGTTAAGTAGGTCTGATGTGAAGTATACACACAAATACCTAAAAAGATCACATTAGGATGGCTCGGTTTATTTGAAAAAGCTGAAATGCAAAAAATCAAAAAAAATTTGTTGCAATTTTTTTAGCGAGAATTTTGCGTCAATTGTACTTAAAATAAAAAAAAATACCTGCTAAGTTGTGTGAACTGTTTAATACAATAATCAGTTACTTAAAGTACTTTCACGCGATACGTATTTTGCACATGATTTGTAAAATTTTGCAGTGTGAAATTGATATATGCCGTGTGAACGCGTTTAAACATTGCATGTGTCAAATACATATGTAAAAGTCACATGACAAATTTGTAATTAGAGCGTGCTCTATTTTTATCTGACAAAGCATGTGTCATCAGCTGTTTTTAGAATAACAACAAGGAAAAGTAAATTGTTTATTTTGGTTTGGAAGTTATGCCAGATGAAACTACATATGTACGTGTGAAAGCAAAAATTATAAACCGTCTGTAAAATGACAATTTTGACAGACATACGCAAATACATGTGAATTGCAAAAGTGACCAGTCTTGTGTAAAACACATATCGTCTGAAACCACTTTTACTCAGCAAAATCTTTTTGAATTTATATAACGGGCTTTCATTATTTTATAGGTTTAAAAGTAAGTAGTGGCCGATAGCTGTTATAGTTTTTCGGGCAACTTTTTTTGTCTCTGGAAGATTGATTCCAACAGACAAACAGACGTGTTCATTATAGCTACTTATAAATATTACCAAATACAAAAATACATGCATTACCAAAACATTAGTTTACAAAGAAATTAGTTGAATATATTAAACAAAATTTGTGGAAAATAAATACATTTAAAAAGTCCTTAAGCTAGAGAAAATAGACTTATTTAATAATATTTAAAAGCACTATATTCGGGTATGCCGAATCTTATATACCCTTTACATTAGTCTTTTTGTTTGCCCAGTCACCTTATATAGGCAAGTTGTTTTTAAACCGTAGATATTGTAATTATTTGTGGCGGGCTTAAAGTACATAGCTTTAATAATTTTCAAAAAAGAAAACTCACAACATTTAAACAATTATATCGACAACTTACACACACACACTTTGGCCCTTACTATTAAAAAAAAAAACAATTTTAACAAAAAAATTGATATCTTGCTCAGTCATTTCATTAAAAATAATGCCTACTGTCTTAAAGTTTTGATGTATTGGGGTACCCAGCAGTTGTCAAGCGAAAGTATGATACATTTTACTGAGTTGGACTCACTTTCTTTTACATGGTTTTTAAAGTCAGGGTTGTCACAATATTCGGATAATTTTATAATAAAATATGTATGTACATACATAAGTATTTATATGTATAATAATATAATAAAATATGTATGTACATACATAAGTATTTATATGCCCTCCTTTTTTATTAATTGCAGATTAAAGTTGGGTCTTGGATTTTAGTTATTATTAGGCCTATTTAAAGCTCTTGCGATATTAATTAAATTTGAGTTTTAAAGTACACAGAAAAAATTAATTTAATTTAATGCAACGTTTAAAAACAGTAATACTGAATGCTCCTTGTAACATGTGCTATCTTCATTTAAGGTTGTATTTAAAAATCTTAAGTCCAAACGCATTGAAAACTGAGATTGTTTAAAAAACAAACTAAACATTTTGTTTAATTTTATTTTATTTTGTTATTATTCGGGCTAAACTTTCACTTAAATAAACAGAATATAACATTAAGTAAATTCCTGCATGGGAAACAAAAAATTTCTTGATTAGCCTAATACATTATTAAACACCTCGTTTAAGATTTCTGAACGAGTGTTCACTCTTAGTTCTTGACAAATGGTAACCTTCATTCTCACTCACAAACAAAAAGCAATCCCGTTTGCCATTTTAAAATGCATGCAAGTTAAATCTTTTTCTCTAGTTTTTTTTAACTTTTTTATATTAACGAAAAAGCTTTTTTTCTCTAGCTTTAGGTTTTTTAAATTTATTTTTTTTCAATATATTTAACTAATTTCTTTGTAAATTAATACTATTTTTTCATGTTTAGGTAGTGCATGTATTTTTGTCTTTTTTAATATTTATATGTTGTTAGTGTGAAAACGTTTGTCTTAAAAATGTTTATCGGTAATGCATTTGTTTACACTCCGTATTATTTAATTTTAACACTAATTTTATAGTTATGATTATATTATAATAGTTTTATATATACATACATACTTGCACTAGTACACACACAGAAAAACAAAAAAAAATTTTTTCAACCACACACAAAAAACTACAAAAAAAATTTTTCAAACAAATTCTTGTTCAAAATAATTTATTTTTTTAGTCAATTTATTTAATAGTCTCTAATAATATTTTTATTTGATTTTTAAATCAAACAAAATTTTCGCCTAGACAAATAAAATATTTAACCAGCTCAGCAAAATTTTTTAACAGAAGCTAAAATTCTTGCAAAATTGTTTGTCTAAATTTACAACTTTCGTTGTAGGTCCTCAGCCAGACAAAATATTTACTGATTCTCTGAAATTTGTTACTGATTCTACAACTCAGTTTTTTCTGTGCAATTTTTGCTTAAAATAATTTAATTTTCAGTGAATTTATTTAATAGTCTCTAATAATATTTTAATTTGATTTTTAAACCAAGCAAAATTATCGCCTAGACAATTCAAATATATAATAACCAGCGCAAAAAAAAATTTTTTAACCGAAACTAAAACTATTATTTTTTCAATTAAATACTGGCAAAATTGTTTGTCTAAATTTACAATTTCTGTTGTAGGTCCTTAGCTAGACAAAATATTTACTGATTCTCTGAATTTCGTAACTGATTATACAATTCAATTTTTTCTCTGTATAATATGAAAATTTTTAATTTTTTAAAATTTCAGCTATAATACAATTTTGTAAAATTTTCAATCACAAACATATTTTAAGGTCTATGCTTAAACAAATTTTAATATTATTATTGTAATTTTAAAATTGAATACAAAAACCGAAAGCTGATTTCAAACCCAAAATAACGATTATTAATACTAAAAAAAACTTTCTGATGATGCCACATAAGGGAGTGGCGAAATATTGAATATATATAAATACATTTGAAATTACCTAAAGCTTGAGAAAATAGACTTATCAGTTAAATAGATGTTGTTAACAGCCATTCAGTATTGCCGCTGTTCAAGGAGTACTGTGAGAAAATATGTAGCAGGTTTTATATAATGAAGTCCATTTGGTTGGTGTTGTTAAGAAAACTTAAGTTTATACCATCTACAATTTTTAAAAAATGTTATATCATTCTTAGTAAAAAGAAATTTGATAAAAAGCGAACTAAAGATAAAAACATTAAAACAAAATTTCTCTTAAAACAATAAGTTCGACTAGCATTGTTTTTATTTGAACTAAATAAATAAATCATGTAATAAATATTTTTTAATTTATCTTAACGCATTTATAAAAAAGTAAAAATTGCGTTTAATTATGCAAAAAATTAAACGCCTTGCTCAGTTTTTAACTATAAGCGTTTAGGGTGAAAAAGTCCGATTAAATTTTCAGAATAATTGCACCTTTGTTTTGTTTTTTATTAGGTAATTTTTTACGTAACTAAAGTTATTTAATACTTAATGGAACTTTCTACATAACATTGTGCTTACCGGCAACTAGATAATGACCGATTGGGTCGAATGCTACAATTAACCGCACATTTAAGTTTGGAGTTAGAAAAATAGTGGTTTTCGGCTCATTTTCGGGGAAAACACTAATTAAACTTTTTATGAAAATCTACGGTTTGCATTTTTTAATCACAATTAAATACAAACGAGCCCATTGTGGCTTAAAATATTTAAAAACACAACTTTTTATTATTGAATCCATGAAAACAAATTTTTATGCTATTTTGAATTTTTTTTAATTAAATGGGTAAATAGCTTGAATTCAATATCTATAGGATTGTGAGTTCGGTTTGTCTTCGGATTCAGCTAAACAATAAAATTTGATTAAAGTTCAGGCTAGGTTTAGTTTTAAAAATGCATATTTGGTCGGGATCCAACTACTATATGTATGTAATTAAAAGTCATCTACCTGTAAACATACATATTTATAACATACACACATTGTACATATGTATGTTTGTAACTATTTTGCTCAACAAAAGAATTCACAATAAAAGAAAATATTTTTCGATTATCTAATGGGACTACATCCCAGCAAAAACGTACAATGCTTTGCAATGAGTTAAAATTCTAAGAAACCGTATCGACACTAATTACTCATTAGCATTTTAACTTATTATTTTAAGTTAAGTACTTGCTCGCTTACAAAGAGTGAGTTTAATAAGTACATACATATATACCACGCTCGCTTACAAAAAGATACTTAAATAAGCTATTACTTTAATGGCATTAAAACTAATGTTTATTATTAGGGACTCCACTAACTCATTGCTGCTGTTTTAAAATTATTTCTTAGCTGTTTTGGCTAAAACTGCTTTAAAATATTATATATAAAAATAAGACATAAAATATTTTAAAACTTAAACTACATACCGAGCCTTTGGTGCAATACCGTAGTAATTCAAAAAATCGTGAACTGAGAAAAATTCATTTGAAGTTTTGAACCATCTTTTTGATAGTATTTTCGTTTACTAAAGTTATTTTTTTACAACTTTTTAAATAAAAAGGAATGTTTTTAAATAAAAAAAGGCCAAAAATTATTAAAAATATTAAATAATTATTTATATTTAAGTACTTTGTATCAACCTATCAATGATGTATCGTTATTGTTACAAAACCTATGACAAACTTAAAAATTAATTCGAAATATATCGTTATAGCAAATAAACTTTTAACTATTTTTCTTCTAACAAAGTTGTAATATGAAATAATACGAACAAGTAAAAAAGAAATCAAATTATGCAGTTGTGTTTCTGTGCCTTAAACGTAGCAAAAAATAATATTGCTTTATACTTTTTTCGTAAATTGCTTTCTGTTAGTAAATTTCTTGTCATAAAGGAAATATTTCATTATTGCATATAAATATTGTTGGAAATACCTAGAGGCAATAAAGACATTTTTAGCTGTAGAATCTGAACAGTTAGAGGTGGAATCATAATCTTTTTTTCTTTAGATAGATATTTCCCCAAAGATAATTTCTGCATACCCAGCTCAAAAAATTCAAATTTTGAGTTACTACGGTATTGCACCAAAGGCTCGATATGTATCTGCTTAAATTCAGGTAAGAAATAAGTCGTTATGTAACAACTGCTAAGTAATATAAACAATATATATGAGACATTGAAAATTAAGTTGTTTTGTAATGTTTAATCACAACCAAGTTTTTGCTAGAAAATTTTCAATTTCAATTAGCAGTCGAAAATTAAAAATGCATAATATTTACGATTTATATTTGTTGAACTTCCCTAATGTTTAGGCATATACAAACGAAGTATGTAAGTTAGGAACATACATTAAGGAGCGTGCACTACCATTAATGTATTAAAAGATAGGTATGTATACACGATTCTGATGCTAAAAACCAATTGGTGGCCTTTTTAATAGCAAAAAAAAAATTGGCAATTGGCTGATCATCGATCTATGTACAAACTTAACCAAAAAGAAAAAATATGAGCTTAAATATGGCAAATTTTTAAGCCGATCAGTTAAAGGCCAAATACATACAAACAAATTGTATGTACATATATATGTACATACATACATGTAAATGTTTAAACATACATACATACATCCATAAATATCTGCTGCACATGATATTAACATCTGAATTAAGTCATCAAACTCAAGAATACATTCAAAAAAAATTTAAAGTTTATTTTATGTTTTCTTTGTTGATATCTATAAGGTTTTTTTTTGTATAATAATATGTATTTCATTTCTTTTATACATATAGATAAATTAAAAAAAAAATTTCACATGCACATACACGTACATACGTACATATGTATATACATACGTCCATATACATATGGGGGATTTCATGTCAAGTGACCCAACTTTTAAAACCGATGTAAGTTCTTGCAGAGAGTAGCATAGACACAATTTTTTAACACGATCGGTCAAGAACTCTCTGAGCTAGAGGGGTTCAAAATTTGACGTTTTCGGCAAATAGGTGTTTTTTCTCATACATGTAGTTTGTTACTTTTTGCTTTTAACAAATTCGTCTCAAATACTTTCGATAGCTTTTTCTTCAATCTTCCAGAAAAAAATATTTTTAAAATTAAAAAAAATTTTTTTTTTATTTTTTTTAAAAAAATAATTAGAAAAAAATTTTTTTTTTCCAAATATGCCCATTTTTTTTTTTTTTTTTTTGCTCAAAAGAAAGCTTAGGTCTTTTGCTTGAAGAACTTGGAGGTCGCTTAGTGGGATGCGAGTGGGATATCTATAAAAATAAATGTTTTATAACTCAAGGCAGAGGTTTTCCAATTTTTGCGTATATTCTGTTTGATTTTTTTGCTATTTATGTAAAATTTTCTCTTAAGCTAAAAAAAAAAATTATTTTATGCCAAAAAACAAAATAATTTAACCTTTCCGACGGTATGCAAGTACCAAATAAAGTCTCATACACTCGACACTGCATTACCAACAAAATTGTAGGCCTCTGGAATAAAATCACTTTTATATGGCAATGTCTGAACACATTTTGTTAATATTTTCAATGCATACCGTCGGAAAGGTTAAATTATTTTGTTTCTTAGCATAAAATAATTTTTTTTTAGCTTAAGAGAAAATTTTACATAAATAGCAAAAAAAATCAAACAGAATATACGCGAAAATTGGAAAACCTCTGCCTTGAGTTACAAAACATTTATTTTTATAGATATCCCACTCGCATCCCACTAAGCGACCTCCAAGTTCTTCAAGCAAAAGACCTAAGCTTTCTTTTGAGCAAAAAAAAAAAAAAAAAAATGGGCATATTTGGAAAAAAAATAATTTTTTCTAATTATTTTTTTAAAAAAAATAAAAAAAAATTTTTTTTAATTTTAAAAATATTTTTTTCTGGAAGATTGAAGAAAAAGCTATCGAAAGTATTTGGGACGAATTTTTTAAAAGCAAAAGGTAACAAACTACATGTATGAGAAAAAACACCTATTTGCCGAAAACGTCAAATTTTGAACCCCTCTAGCTCAGAGAGTTCTTGACCGATCGTGTTAAAAAATTGTGTCTATGCTACTCTCTGCAAGAACTTACTTTGGTCCAAATTTCTTTCCAATCGAAAAAAAAAGTTGGGTCACTTGACATGAAATCCCCCATATATGTATTTACAAATATTTGTGTGTGTGGGTACATACACATGTATATTATTGTACATTTATGTATATGTGTGTGTATGTAGCTGAATATCCATACATATACCCATATAAGAGATTTGTCCAAATACATAAGCATATTCTTGTTCTTGAAGTGACTTGCTTTGATATTCTACCGTATAAATTTACTGATTGAGATCTCAACAATAATCACATTGAATTTTTAAACGTAAACGACTTAATCATCTAAACTATCATGCATGTCCAGTCGTTCAATCAACCAACTACACCATAAAAAACAGGCCATAGCAGTCTTGCACACCATACACAAAAGAATAACCCAGTACACAAATAAGAATATGAATTTTTAAAGCTAAATACATGTGTACGTACATATGTATATGGTTTACAATAATACAGTAGACGGGGGTGAATTAGAACCACCTTATTTATGGGGTAGTTCTGATTTCGACAAGTTTCAATTTACAGAAGTTTTTTTAGAAGTTTAGAAAATAGACCAAAAACACTTCAGCATAGAATATTTTTTACTTTATTTAAAACGAGCACAAAACATTTAATTTCATTAAAATTCATCACAGCTTAAAGAAAATAAATAACTAAAATTATAATCAGTTTGAGTCCGCTTATAGTATGCTCTACATCACAGTTTTTATTGATTTAGTACCAATTAATGCAGAATTTAAGGTTTAGGACTATATAGAACCTCAGGATTACCGTAAAGTTGGTTTTTCGATTTACCTCGACTATTTTACTATAGCGTCAGATGATTGGTGGTTTGCCCCATAAGCATAGAAAATACATTTGAATACAGCAAACCAATATTTACCAGATGATATTATAGCCGATTTTTCTTCGAGAAAAAACTAAATTTTAACTACTCTTCAGCAAAGATACGATTTTTTGAGCATTGGAATATTTGAACACTGTGATCTGTTGTAAAAGGCTTATTATTCTCTATAATTAAAAATCCTAAATTTAAATTACATATCAAGGAAGCAATTACTTGTCCTTAAAAATGAATATTTATCACAACTTTAGTTTACAGTATTTTTTCTCAATATTACAAAGTTGTATGTGACATAATTTTTTCATTTTTAGTTATTGAGGTTTCCGAATAATTTTTGACAAATAACAAATTTCAGTATTGGTCCAAAGATGGCATAACGTTTTGGGTCCCTTCTGAAAAGATGTATCATACATACTTATCTCAAAAGTGGAACAGATTTCAGCAACAAACACGTCTATAAAGTTTATTTTTATAACATTCTTAAGTTTGCACATTCAACTTTGTTATATTGAGCAGACGATATGTAACTTTTCATAAAATAGGGAAGTCATTTACCATTTATATTTGTATAGATTTTTATAAAAGTATTCTTAAAAAAAATAAAACACATCGTTCGTTTAATTCAATAATGTCATAACAAAAATTGTTATTATTCTAAAGCAGTACATACAAACTTACTTAGTAAAAAAATTCATTAAGTTAAATTTTCAAACAGCTATCCTATATACTGTCCCAGAAAAATATTTTTTAACTTGTGTAATAAATGTACATTATTTTATAGGTTACAAACCTATGAGGGTCGTAACCAAGTTTAAATCACAAATTAATCGCATTTTGGTATTGACGCTTGTAATTATATTTAAAAAGCATACATATTTGTAAAAAAAGGATTATGAAATATCTGTTTTTACACATTAAATTTCACTTTACTTTTTAGTTTATGCTTGGTTACTAGTTGTTTAGTTAATTTTTTGTCAGCATATTTTTTAGCTGAGGTCGAGAATTTCGGTACAGCTCAAACGAAAACAAGTAAGAGCGCAATATTTTAATATACTCTTCACATCGGCCTTTTTGTTTACCCAGTCACCTGATCTAGGCAAGTTGTTTTCGAACCGTAAATATTATAATTATTTGTGTTGGGCTTAAAGTACATAGCTTGGGCGATGGAAATAGGTAAATATTTTATAGGAATATGTTTGGGAGGGAAAACTAATGGGGTGCTGTAATACATTTAATTCATCTAAGAGCGACTCCGGAAAAATGAAGCTTTGTATGAAAACCCTGTTAAGGGGCGGAGGTAGGGTGTTAGTGTGTTTCACAGAAATGTCCGTGAGGCAAAATTAATGGGAGTCGGTGTTATATTGCACTCAACTAGGGGCTAGTCCGGGGCAGTTGTAGAGGGTTTTATGTACAAGTTTAAGAGAAATAAACAGAGGTAGTCGTGGTTGCTGACTTATGTCTCTGTCAGTTATAGGGCGATTTTGCTGAATTTCTTTGTTGAAATTCTAGCAAGTATATCTGAAGTTTTGATACCACAAACAGGCCCGAGAAATACCAAAGGGCTTCAAAAACTTGATTTTAACAGACTAACGGGTAAATGGACAGACATGCATGGTTAATCGACTTTCCTATCTATAGGGATCAAAAAATATATACTTTATGGGGTCGCAAATTGATAAGTATTAAAGAAATTACAAACGGAATGGCAAACTTATGTTTATCTTTATTTCTAATGTGGAGGGTAAAATAACACGTTGTTAGTAAAATATCCTCTTATTGCGAAAGTCGTTGTCGCCGTTGCCATCGGCGTCAATTTTAAGCTGCAGCCAGTTTGGGTTACGGCGCCGTCAGCTCGACACCATAGCGGTATTAATTTGTGAGAAGCTGTTGATATTGACATGCTAGACGAAATTTATATCAATTTATACTTTGACAGTTATTCAATTTGTTTTTTTAAATTTCCTTGAAAAAAACTTTTATTTATTTCTGATGATGAAAAATAAAACTGCTTAAGCCTTAGAGAAAAATAATGATTCAAACACCAATTAATTTTTATTTACTGGACAATATGCAAAAGTAAAATAGTTTGCTCTGAATATATGTAAGAATATAAAAATTAAAACATTTTTCCATTGATTAAACAAAAGTTTGTTATTTTTTTGATGTCGTTCTGCCAACATTTTCTTTTTTCTCTTTAATCTTTTAAAGTTTTTGCAAGTACTGGGTTGTTTCCTTAAAAGTACTTTAAGTTTTTACCAAAACTGTTTTCATTTATGTCATATTAAAAATTTCACGAAAAGCTTAGTTAAAAACAAGCTTCTTAAAAAATTCCTTTGGTTCATCCTTTATCCGTTTTCTTTTTCTGGGTAGTATATTCCTAATACAAGTACATTGCTGCTGATCAGGTCGATGACACGTTTTTAGCATTCTTCACAATTTTTCGCCCACGTAAGAAACAATTTCCGCTTCTCATTTTTTTTTAATTGCAAGGAACTAGCTTAAGCTTCTTATAAAAGTCCAAGTTGTAATTGCTACAATAAGCCACCGCTCGCATCAATTTGCCGCCTTTGATATTCTCAATAGATGGAATTATTGTTTATTACCAATAGCACTTGTTAACTTACTGGTAAAGCAAAGTCTTTGCTGTAATAACAGTTACTGCCTTTCCTAGTAAAAATCGAAAGGGTGAGTATTCATATTTGAAACAAAACCAAAAAAACGAAAGTTTGATTTTGGGTTTAATTTAAAATTTTAAACAAACGTTCGTTGAATTTTTGCTGGGACATGCAGTTATATTTTGTCCTTTCGTAAATAAAAATACGTAGTAATGCCATATTTCCTTATGAATTTTTGGATGAAGACAAAAATTTATGCTGAAACACTAAAGAAAAGGGTCGTTCCAATATCTGTACGAGTGTCCTTAATATATGTAGCTCATTTCAAAGCTTAAGCTATTAAAATATATGTAAGATTTGTAAGTACGTATGTTGTATGTTTGTATAATACTTAAAACATTATGGTTTCACTAGCAATGTGCAATACACTGTTAAAGTCACTTGCAGATTTGTATGTTATTGCGATTGTATAAGTATATTAACAAAATTGTATTCTGGGTATAAAATTCAAGTCACAAAAATATATATGTATGTAATTGTATGTGTACAAACATACATATATACAAAAATTTACAACAATGTTGGAAACGATTCCAACTATTAACATCGTCATGATCAGTTTTCTTTTTTTTATATATGTACCTTAATGTTGTCCAAAAACCAGTTTTTGTTTTGTGCCATGTAGCAGTTGCCTATTAAACTCCAGGTATAAAATTGTATCATCTTAATCTTCTTTTATTATTGTACCTCTTAAGGGAGAGACCACGCTAAGACTATCACAGCATGCACATAAAAAACAGGTTTGGACATCATTTTACCTTTGCACTTTTTTTGAAACACTTTCAACTTGTTTGTTACTACAGTAAAATCTCACAAAATCTGATTTTATTTGTTTCAGGGGTTGTTCTAATTTTCTTGTTTTAAAATAATAAAAGGAAAAACATTTAAATTTATTGGAGGAATATTTGTTTTGATTTTGTGTATATATTGACAAACAAATTTCTATTTGAGAAAAAAAGTTCGTAGTTTTTTCTTATGGAAATCAATATTCTTTGCCTGGGGACTCCGCGTATAAATATTTAACGCGGCAATCATCAAACTTGATTGCTTCCAATAAAATTGCGATGTGTAGACCGCAAATTGCGGTATGTAGCGATCACTTGCGCAATGACTGCTTTAACAATTGCTTAAGCAATTATTGCCAAGCAATAATCTATCAGTTTAGTATTTCTGCCATTTTCGTTTTTTTCTTATTGCAACTTGTTAGACGAAACAGGTAGAAACATGGAAAACATCAATTAAATAATAATTTAATTTATAAAACACCTCAATTAAAACACATAATTTCATAAAAAAATATGGAGATCATATAAAATTGCTTTTTTCACGCTTTCTTCTCCTAAAGCAATCAGCAATAGTTGTGTCGTTATTTTGCCGATGTTATTGCTTATGATCAGCAATAAAAATTGCTAAGTGGGGACACGTAATACAAGCCCACATGTAGTAACTTTAAAATAGACCTAGAAAAGAGTTAGTGCTTATGATTGTTCACATTTTGCTCAAAAATCTTGGTGCGGCATCTGATAACCAAGGTAAGCATAGTTGATTTTGTGCTTCCCGATTTTTTGGCCGACAAGTGCTATAAAAACAGTGATACCAACTCTTGCATCATTAAAAGCACGGTGAGCTTATACAAATAAGATAAAAAATAGTCAAAATTAAAAACAAATTGCCAACCTAAATATTTCTTCCCTAGAAAAAACATTAGACCATACGGTTTAATTTAGCCGAACTGGACTAGTTAAAACATGGTTTTGCAGTTATGGAATAATCAGTGTGAAATAAGAATTTGCAGTAAAGGTGCTCGTCTTTCAATGATCGCATATTTAGTTGTCGTAGTTGTAAAACCAATCCTCTATGGTGTACCACAGAGTAGTTTTAAAAACTACTCCGATATACTACAAAGATGGGTTATATAGTCCTGCCTTAGAACATCAAAATGTTAAATGGACCATGCTTTTTATATAATTGGGCTACTTTTGGAGTAGTCCTACTCCTTAATGCACTGATCCACACAGAAACTAGTCAACTTGTCTTCATAAACTTATTTATTTTAGATAAAAAGAACAAAAAGCTTAATTTTTATATCGGGACCAGTTGATTTTTGTGAAAACAAAACATAGATAGGGAAGTTCATATAGCCATGTCCGTCTGTCCGTCTGTTGAAATCAAGTTTCCGGAGTCAAATAAAAAGATACAGAAAAGCTATTGGTGTCAAACTGTTAGAAATATCCCGCAGACAATCGCTATTTAAAATCAGCAAAATCGGTTCACTTTTGACCGAGATATAAGTGAAAACCCAAAACAACCAATTTTTTTCAGGACAAAATCCGTGCATATATCCTTATATATCTCAGTAAGTATAGTCATTCTTGCCACAAAACTTGGTACGGATACTCTTAAAGTAGGGACCTAAATAATGGAAACATTTTTTTTTTACATAGCGTCAGGGGAAGTGGTAGTTTTCCTACAATTGTATAAATTTGGTGAAATATTTTATGCGCTATATCTTGGAAACTATAACAGCTATCGACTTACAAAAACTAATTGTACCATAAGACCGTGGGGGCAGAAAAAGGGGTAGCTCCCATACAAATTAACAATTTTTAAAAAATTTTCGATACGCTTTATTTCGGAAACTATAACAGATATTGAAATCAAATGTTCTACAAAAAGTAATTGAACAACAAAACCTACACTCTGAAGAAAAAAATTTTAGGGTGGGGAGTGAATATGGGGTAGCTCCCATACAAATTAACAATTTTTGTAAAATTTTCGATACGCTATATCTCGGAAACTGTAACAGATATCGAAATCCAAAGTTCCACAAAAAGTAATTGGACAACAAAGCCTACGCTTTGAAGAAAAAATTTTTTGGGTGGCGAGTGAATATGGGGTAGCTCCCATACAAATTAACAATTTTTGTAAAATTTTCGATACACTATATTTCGGAAACTGTAACTGATATCGAAATCAAATGTTCTACAAAAAGTAATTGGACAACAAAGCCTACGCTTTGAAGAAAAAATTTTTTGGGTGGGGGGTGAATATGGGGTAGCTTCCATAAAAATTAACAATTTTTTTTAAATTTTCGATACACTATATATTGGAAACTGTAACCGATATCGAAATCAAATGTTCTACAAAAAGTAATTGGATTATAATACCTACGCATTGAAGAAAAAAATTTTTGGATAAGGGGAAAATGTGGGTTAGTTCCCATACAAATTAACAAATTTTGTAAAATTTTCGATACACTATATCTCGGAAACTGTAACTGATATCGAAATCAAATGTTCTACAAAAAGTAATTGGACAACAAAGCCAACGCTTTGAAGAAAAAATTTTTTGGGGGGGGGGGGTGAATATGGGGTAGCTCCCATAAAAATTAACAATTTTTTTAAAATTTTCGATACACTATATATCGGAAACTGTAACTGATATCGAAATCAAATGTTCTACAAAAAGTTATTGGACAACAAAGCCTACGCTTTGAAGAAAAAATTTTTTGGGTGGGGGGTGAATATGGGGTAGCTCCCATAAAAATTAACAATTTTTTTAAAATTTTCGATACACTATATATCGGAAACTGTAACTGATATCGAAATCAAATGTTCTACAAAAAGTTATTGGACAACAAAGCCAACGCTTTGAAGAAAAAATTTTTTGGGTGGGGGGTGAATATGGGGTAGCTCCCATAAAAATTAACAATTTTTTTAAAATTTTCGATACACTATATATCGGAAACTGTAACCGATATCGAAATCAAATGTTCTACAAAAAGTTATTGGACAACAAAGCCAACGCTTTGAAGAAAAAATTTTTTGGGTGGGGGGTGAATATGGGGTAGCTCCCATAAAAATTAACAATTTTTTTAAAATTTTCGATACACTATATATCGGAAACTGTAACTGATATCGAAATCAAATGTTCTACAAAAAGTTATTGGACAACAAAGCCTACGCTTTGAAGAAAAAATTTTTTGGGTGGGGGGTGAATATGGGGTAGCTCCCATAAAAATTAACAATTTTTTTAAAATTTTCGATACACTATATATCGGAAACTGTAACTGATATTGAAATCAAATGTTCTACAAAAAGTTATTGGACAACAAAGCCTACGCATTGAAGAAAAAATTTTTTGGGTGGGGGGTGAATATGGGGTAGCTCCCATAAAAATTAACAATTTTTTTTAAATTTTCGATACACTATATATCGGAAACTGTTACAGATATCGAAACCAAATGTTCTGCAAAAAGTAAATGGACAACAAAACCTAAAAAAGGAAAAATTTTTTCGGTGGGGGGTGAATATGGGGTAGGTCCTATACAAATTAACATTTTTGTAAAATTTTTGATACGCTATAACTCGAAATTTGTTACAGATATCGAAACCAAATGTTCTGCAAAAAGTAATTGGACAACAAAACCTACGATTTGAAGAAAAAATTTTTTAGGTGGAGGGTGAATATGGGGTAGCTACCATACAAATTAACAATTTTTGTAAAATATTCGATACGCTATATCTCGAAAACTGCAACACATATTGAAATCAAATGTTCTGCAAAAAGTAATTGGAAAACAAAACCTACGATTTGATGAAAAAATTTTTTCGGTGGGGGTGAATATGGGGTAGCTCCCATACAAATATACATTTTTTCTATAATTTTCGATACGCTTTATCTCGAAAACTGTAACAGATATCGAAATCAAATGTTCCGCAAAAAGTAATTGGGCAACAAACCTACGATTTCAAAAAAAAAATGTTTTTGGGTTGGGAGTGAATATGGGGTAGCTCCTAAACAAATTAACAATTTTTGTAAAATTTTCGATACGCTATAACTCGAAAACTGTAACAGATATCGAAACCAAATGTAGTGCAAAAAGTAATTGGACAACAAAACCTACGATTTGAAGAAAAAATTTTTTGGGTGGGGGGTGAATATGGGGTAGCTCCCATACAAATTAACAATTTTTGTAAAATTATCGATACGCTATAACTCGAAAACTGTTATAGATATCGAAACCAAATGTTCTGCAAAAAGTAATTGGACAACAAAACCTAAAAAAAAAAAAATTTTTCGGTGGGGGGTGAATATGGGGTAGGTCCTATACAAATTAACAATTTTTGTAAAATTTTCGATACGCTATAACTCGAAATTTGTAACAGATATCGAAACCAAATTTTCTGCAAAAAGTAATTGGACAACAAAACCTACGATTTGAAGAAAAAATTTTTTAGGTGGAGGGTGAATATGGGGTAGCTACCATACAAATTAACAATTTTTGTAAAATTTTCGATACGCTATATCTCGAAAACTGCAACACATATTGAAATCAAATGTTCTGCAAGAAGTAATTGGACAACAAAACCTACGATTTGAAGAAAAAATTGTTTGGGTGGGGGTGAATATGGAGTAGCTCCCATACAAATCAACAATTTTTGTAAAATTTTCGATACGCTATAACTCGAAAACTGTAACAGATATCGGAACCAAATGTTCTGCATAAAGTAATTGGACAACAAAACCTACGATGTGAAGAAAAAATTTTTTCGGTGCGGAGTGAATATGGGGTAGCTCTTAAACAAATTAACAATTTTTGTAAAATTTTCGATACGCTATAACTCGAAATTTGTAACAGATATCGAAACCAAATGTTCTGCAAAAAGTAATTGGACAACAAAACCTACGATTTGAAGAAAAAATTTTTTAGGTAGAGGGTTATTATGGGGTAGCTCCTAAACAAATAAACAATTTTTGTAAAATTTCGATACGCTATAACTCGAAAACTGTAACAGATATCGAAACCAAATGTTCTGCAAAAAGTAATTGGACAACAAAGCCTACGATTTGAAGAAAAAATTTTTTCGGTGGGGGGTGAATATGGGGTAGCTCCCATACAAATTAACAATTTTTGTAAATTTTCGATACGCTATATCTCGAAAACTGTAACAGATATCGAAATCAAATGTTCCGCAAAAAGTAATTGGGCAACAAAACCTACGATTTCAAGAAAAAATTTTTTGGGTGGGGGGTGAATATGGGGTAGCTCCCATACAAATTAACAATTTTTGTAAAATTATCGATACGCTATAACTCGAAAACTGTTACAGATATCGAAACCAAATGTTCTGCAAAAAGTAATTGGACAACAAAACCTAAAAAAGGAAAAATTTTTTCGGTGGGGGGTGAATATGGGGTAGGTCCTATTCAAATTAACAATTTTTGTAAAATTTTCGATACGCTATAACTCGAAATTTGTAACAGATATCGAAACCAAATGCTCTGCAAAAAGTAATTGGACAACAAAACCTACGATTTGAAGAAAAAATTTTTTCGGTGGGGGGTGAAAATGGGGTAGCTCCCATACAAATTAATAATTTTTGTTAAATTTTCGATACGCTATATCTCGGAAAGTGTAACAGATATCGCATTCAAATGTTCTGCAAAAAGTAATTGGACAACAAAACCTACGAGTGAAAGAAATAATTTGTTGGGTGGGGGGTGAATATGGGGTGCTCCCATACAAATTAACAATTTTTGTAAAATTTTCGATACGCTATATCTCGAAAATTGTAACAGACATCGAAATCCAATGCTCTACAAAAAGTAATTGGACACCAAATCCTACGCTTTGAAGAAAAATTTTTATGGGTGGGCGGTGAATACGGGGTAGCTCCCATACAAATTAATAATTTTTGTTAAATTTTCGATACGCTATATCTCGGAAAGTGTAACAGATATCGAAATAAAATATTCTACAAAAAGTAATTGTACAATAAGACCTACACTTTAAAATAAATTTTTTTTGGGTGGGGGTGAATATGGGGTAGCTCCCATACAAATTAACCATTTTTATGAAATTTTCGATACGCTATATCTCGGAAAGTGTAACAGATATCGCATTCAAATGTTCTGCAAAAAGTAATTGGACAACAAAACCTACGAGTGAAAGAAATAATATGTTGGGTGGGGGGTGAATATGGGGTGCTCCTAAACAAATTAACAATTTTTGTAAAATTTTCGATACGCTATAACTCGAAAACTGTTACAGATATCGAAACCAAATGTTCTGCTAAAAGTAATTGGACAACAAAACCTAAAAAAGGAAAAATTTTTTCGGTGGGGGGTGAATATGGGGTAGCTCCCATACAAATTAACAATCTTTGTAAAATTTTCGATACGCTATAACTCGAAAACTGTTACAGATATCGAAACCAAATGTTCTGCAAAAAGTAATTGGACAACAAAACCTAAAAAAGGAAAAATTTTTTCGGTGGGGGGTGAATATGGGGTAGGTCCTATACAAATTAACAATTTTTGTAAAATTTTCGATACGCTATAACTCGAAATTTGTAACAGATATCGAAACCAAATGTTCTGCAAAAAGTAATTGGACAACAAAACCTACGATTTGAAGAAAAAATTTTTTAGGTGGAGGGTGAATATGGGGTAGCTACCATACAAATTAACAATTTTCGATACGCTATATCTCGAAAACTGTAACAGATATCGAAATCAAATGTTTCGCAAAAAGTAATTGGGCAACAAAACCTACGATTTCAAGAAAAAATTTTTTGGGTTGGGGGTGAGTATGGGGTAGCTCCCATACAAATTAACAATTTTTGTAAAATTTTCGATACGCTATAACTCGAAAACTGTAACAGATATTGAAATCAAATGTTCTGCAAAAAGTAATTGAAAAATAAAGCCTACACTTTGAAGAAAAAACTTTTCGGGTGGGGGGTGAATATGGGGTAGCTCCCATACAAATTAACAGTTTTTATGAAATTTTCGATACGCTATATCTCGAAAACTGTAACAGATATCGAAACCAAATGTTCTGCCAAAAGTAATTGGACAACAAAACCTACGATTTGAAGAAAAAATTTTTTAGGTGGGGGGTGAATATGGGGTAGCTCCCATACAAATTAACAATTTTTGTTAAATTTTCGATACGCTATATCTCGAAAACTGTAACAGATATCTAAATCAAATATTCTTCAAAAAGTAATTGGACAACAAAACCTACGATTTGAAGAAAAAATTTTTTCGGTGGGGGGTGAATGTGGGGTAGCTCCCATACAAATTAACAATTTTTATGAAATTTTCGATACGCTATATCTCGAAAACTGTAACAGATATCGAAATCAAATGTTCCGCAAAAAGTAATTGGGCAACAAAACCTACGATTTCAAGAAAAAATTTTTTAGGTGGGGGGTGAATATGGGGTAGCTCCCATACAAATTTACAATTTTTGTTGAATTTTCGATACGCTATATCTCGAAAACTGTAACAGATATCTAAATCAAATATTCTTCAAAAAGTAATTGGACAACAAAACCTACGATTTGAAGAAAAAATTTTTTCGGTGGGGGGTGAATATGGGTTAGCTCCCATACAAATTAACGATTTTTATGAAATTTTCGATACGCTATATCTCGGAAACTATAACAGAAATCGACTTCAAATGTTCTGCAGAAAGTAATTTTACAAAAAGGTCTACACTTTGAAGAACAAATATTTTTGGTGGGGCCAGGAGAAGATTAGCTGTCATACAAATTAACAATTTTTATGAAATTCGTGATTCGCTACATCTGGGAAACTATAACAGCTATCGACTTCGAATATTTAACACAAAGAAATAATCAAATAATTCATACATTTAAAAAAAAAAAACCTTTTAATATGAAAAATGTCGAACATTTTTAAAACTCTCGACCTCAAACCTTCCTCATCTATTTCAATTATTCATACGAACGTTAAAATTTTGTAAAGTTTTCTATGGACTTTAAAGCTCGCACAAGGTGTTTTTATTATATTATTTGCAGTACAAAATAACTCGGCTGGGTATATTAAAAGACCAATGTGAAGGGTATATAAGATTCGGCACAGCCGAATATAGCGCTCTTACTGGTTTTTAAAAGTAAAATAGAGTATATATATTAATATAACAAGTGTCTTTTTATGTTTGATTTGTTGAAGCAATCTGAATGGGTTTGATTTAAGAAAATCTAAGTACGGATCTAACTTAAAAATTTTAAGTACGATTTTGGATAAGTTTAGAATGTTTTTTTTTCTTTCTGCGTAGTTTTTTTAATTTGAAGATTATTTGGCAAATTCAAAAAGCTGTTTTGATGATTTTTTTTTCAAAAATTGTACGTTTTCGCATTAAAATTTTTTGGCAACTTCGTCCCCGGGTACAAAATCGGTAGAAAATATGGCAATATTTTTGATAACTGTTTCGAAAATTAATTGTTCACTTCACATCCTATTGTACGTATTGTAACTAAATGGTAGAAACCACGTGGTTTATGGTTTATTTGTCAAGCTTTTAAAAGGTACACGTAAGGTAACGTAACTACATATGTATTAAAAATGTTGCTGTAAATATTAAAGAAACAATGGCGCATATTCAGAAATGATATCTAAGTGTAAACTTTTTTATGTACCTATTTAAGTTATTCTTAGTTGATTACTCTCACTAAGTTTTAACTTAATTATGGGCAAAGCTGTAACTAAGTGTCAACTAACAGATACATTCAAAGAACAGCTGATTGATTTCATTTCATTATTTAGGGGTACATATCTGAAAAGTACAACAATTTTTCATCTTGCGACCAATTTGAGTCTCTCTAAAATACCCAAAGTAATAAATACATATTTTTTTCTAACAATAAAAATAAACTTACCTTATTTTCTTTACTAATTGCGTCTATTTCGCCAAAAAAAAAAAATCACACAAAAAAGAAAACAAACTAGAGATGTGTTTTAAGTCAATAAAAATATATTAAATACAGTGTTACATTGCTTTTAACAGCTGAAAGCAGTTGTTGCGATAGTTATGATTTGTGAATAGGATCTTTAACTATCTATGAACTATTTTTTGGTTTCTGTTTTATAAGTATCGACTTTCGTTACGATTTCCGAATATGCGCCAATGTTTTTAGTGTGATTATTCTACGTTGAAAAAATCTTTAAATGACATAATTTTTCTTATTCTGTAGTAAAGTTTTTTAATGCCTGTCTGCTTTTGCCTTAAACTGTAAAAAATTCAAGTCATAAGGTTTCTTGTAATTTACTTCTTATATTAAAATTTCAAATTTTTTTTTTAATTTTTCTTAATTAAAAAAACAGCAAAAATATATTTTAACATAAAAAATTATAAAAAAAACAAACGTTATTTTGAGCTTTTTTATCAGACTTTTTATGCTCCCGTGCAATCATTTATGTGTGCATAATCATGCCTTCATTTTGATTTGCTATTTATTTTCTAACCAGCGGTTGAAATATTGATCAACTTTAAATCGAACATTCTGGAAAGGGCCGTTAAAGTAAATTTAACTCTGATTACACAGAGCGTAGCAACAAACTAAACTCTCAAACAAAATAACAAAAAAAAACAAGTAAGAGCGCTATATTCGCCTGTGCCGAATCTTATATACCTTTCACATTGGCCTTCGAAATCCCAAACTTTTCTTTATTTTTATCAATTTTTTTAACTCATGAAATATTTCATATTTTAAATAGGGGTCGGTGTCATTTTTTAAAGCTCCACGGATGACACCGGGAAAGTTGTATGGGTTTTTATCCTAATTTTTTCAAATTTTGTATGGCAACCCCTTTAGAGGGTGGAGTTAGGGGGTAAGTATATTCTAGGAACATGTTTGGGAGGGGAAACTAATTGGGGTCAGTGATACATTTTATTCCTCTAGGGGCGACTTCAGGGAAGTTGCAGCCTTTTTTACCTTATTTTTTAAAAATTTGTGTGGCAACCATGTTAGGGGCTGGAGATAGAGGGTAAGTGTGCTCCACAAAAATGTTTGGGTGGATAAACTAATTGGGGTCGGTCGTACACTTTATTCTCTCAGGCCGGCTCTGAAGAAGTTTTGGGAATTTGCATAAAATTTTTGTAAATTTTGTATGGCAACCCCCTTAAGGCGTGAAGATAGGGGGTTGGTATGTTCTAGGTAAATGTTTGGGTAAAGAAACTAATGGGAGTCGGTCGTACACTTTATTGCTTTAAGGCCGACTCTGAAGAAGTTGTGGGCATACTCATATCATATATGAAAATTTTGTATGGCAACCCGCTTTGGGCGCGGAGAAAGGAAGTAAGTATGTTCTAGAAATATGTTTGGGAGGGGAAACTATTGGGGGTCGGTCGTTCACTTTATTGCTCTAAGGCCAACTCTGGAGAAGTTGTGGGCGTTTTCAAATCATTTTTATAAATTTTGTATGGCAACCCCCTTAGGGCGCGGAGATAGGGGGAAAGTATGTTCTAGGAAACTAATGGGAGTCGGTCGTACACTTTATTGCTTAAAGGCCGACTCTGAAGAAGTTGTAGGCATACTCATATCATATTTGTAAATTTTGTATGGCAACCCGCTTTGGGCGCGGAGATAGGAAGTAAGTATGTTCTATGAATATGTTTGGGAGGGGAAACTATTGGGGGTCGGTCGTTCACTTTATTGCTCTAAGGCCAACTCTGAAGAAGTTGTGGGCGTTTTCATATCATTTTTATAAATTTTGTATGGCAACCCCCTTAGGGCGCGGAAATAGGGGGTAAGTATGTTCTAGGAATATGTTTGGGAGAAGAAATTAATTGGGGTTGGTCGTACACTTTATTGCTCTAAGGCCGACTCTGAAGAAGTTGTGAGCATTTTCATATCATTTTTTTAAATTTTGTATAGCAACCCCCTTACGGCGTGGAGATAGGGGGTTAGTATGTTCAAGGAATATGTTTGGGAGAATAAATTAATGGGGGTTGGTTGTACACTTTATTGGTCTAAGGCCAACTCTGAAGAAGTTGTGGGCATTTTCACATTAATTTTTGTAAATTTTGTATGGCAACCCCCTTAGGGCGTGGAGATAGGGGGTAAATATGCTCTAGGAATACGTTTGGGGGGGAAAACTAAGGGGGTCTGTGATACATTTTTATCCTCTAGGGGCGACTCCGGGGAAGTTGTAGCGGTTTTTACCTTATTTTTTAAAATTTTGTATGGCAACCATGTTAGGGGCTGGAGATAGACAGTAAGTATGTTCCACAAAAATGTTTGGGTGGATAAAATATTTCGGGTCGGTCTTACATTTTACCTTTGTAGGAGAACCCTGGAAAAATGTTTAAATGAAGCTTTGTATAGCAACCCTGTTATATGTATTAACACTAATCCTAATAAAATTTTTGCTTTGGGTGTGTTTCAATAATATCAACATGACTGATCCTGTTTTTTTCTTTTTCTGTTGTTTTTTATTATTAAATGCATATGTATGTTCTTTGTTGTTGTTGTAGACTCAAAAAAGGAGGTAGTATTGGATTTTTGCTTAATCTCGGCCATTTTACGGGCGATTTTCAATACCGATTTTCTCGCGACTATCTCTGACAGTTTGATAACACTTACGGGTCTATGCGACATCGGGGGGCTCCATAACACGGACAGACAGACGCTAAATCGGCTTCCCAATCTATAATGATCCAGAATATAAATATTTTATGGAGTTACAAACGGAATGACAAACTTATATACTCTTATCACTTATGTGAAGGGTATGAAAATAAAATAAAACAACTGCACATTTAAAACTGCAACAGCAACAAAAATATAAAATAAAATGACTTTATTAATTCATACGCGCATTTACAAAGGGAACGGCCGTTGAAATCCTTTTTCTTATTTTTTTAACGCGAGATAAAGAATTCATACTAATGAAAAAAGCAACACTTACATGTACACATTTGCTAATACATATGTATGTATGTATGAACAAATCTAAGAAAACAGCAATAAAAAAGCAGACACAATGCATTAATTTGTGCTTGCCTCTTAAATTTTTGTTATTTAAGACTTTCTGTGAATTTTAATAGTGCTGTCTTGAGCATAAGCCACATACAAAGCACAGTAGGGCAGAAATATTTTTTTTTAAATAATTAAGCTACTTATTTCTTAACGGCTCACATAGTGGTATTTTGCCAATCCAGCCGGACATCACTTGTTTTTAAGCTTATATTGCTTCTTAAAAGTTATTGACTGCTTATAAATAAATGAAACTTGGCAGAAGTATGTGTTGAAGTCATTGGCTTGTGAATAAGAAAAATCGGATCAAGGGGAAAAAAGTTTCCCTAAGAAGAACTAAACCAACCTCTGAAAAATTATACTTTTTCTAAGTTTTCCTATTTTTTTTTTTTTTTGTTAACAAATGCATCTTTTATCATCAGCATAAGTTTGTGGTAAATGGATAGTTTTTTTTCCTCTCTTTTACAATGGCTTTGTCAATATCACTGAGAGTTGATACGACAGGTGTAATATGCTCTCAATTAGACATATTTTGGCGTGCAAAGTAGATAATCTGATAGAAAGTGTATCTACGTTTACATCATTTTCAATGTTTAAATTGTTGAATTGCTTTGAAGTAGCTCCACAAATGAAGCACTTCATTGTGGACGTGATTTGTGCTGTGGCATTACATACTTTTGCATCTATCATTGTAAATACCATTGTATGTTTTATGTAATAAAATTTTACCTCCTGTAAAAAACTTGTGTTTCCTCTCGGATTACATCCACAGTTTCTTTAACAAATCTAATGCGAATAGGTCGACAATATCGTGTTGATAATTGGGTTGGATTCTGCCAAAATATTTTCTTTTTTTGTATTATATATCAGCCGAAGTGGGAAGAAAATGCTCTGAGAAATATGTGAATCTAAAGCATCATTTTAAATATTTGCTTAAATTGTGCCTTGTGTGAGCAATCGCAGCCCCATTTTCTAACCAGTTCAAGCTTCTAAGCTTACGTACGTAATCTACTTGCAGTATGATTAAGCAAGTCTTGTCAGTCGAGCTGTGTACTTAAATTTTTACATTTTTTAAATTTTACTTTTAACCAAATGTCCGGCTAGATTGACAAAATTCCCCAGGTCTAAAAAAACGGTTTCAGATGAATATAGCGGAAAAGATTGTAGTTAAAGCTTAAAAAAACACTGTCCCTTAGCTCTGGGACGCTATTAAATCGTGAAAGGCGGCATTTTCTGCATTTAAAATTTCCTTAAGATTGCCATGCTACTTGGATTTCTTATCGGATTTTCTGAATTAAGGCTCTTAAAGGTTTTCAAAAAATATATTTACATGCGCTTCTTTACTTTTCTTTTATAATTAGTAAGACACACCCATTTAAGAATTAAAATATTTAAGAATTAAATATTTATAACTGAAGTTTTTTCGTAACATCGGTTCCAATATATTTCAGATTTTAATGACGTCCTTGTAGTTAAGCAAACAATTTTAAAATTATTCAAAAGAAGCAGTCATAGCTTATCATTTTATCGCTAAACATTTTTTTCTGTGCTACTTTGGAGAAATTGAACCAAGGTTTTGCAAGGTTACGAAATTACAATTTTTAAATACGTATGAATAATTATAAGAAATAAATTACATTTGTAATTATACATTTTTATAAAATTTATGCAGTCCTTTTGTACGCAAGAAATGTAAAAAAACTGGATAAAAAACAAAAAAATTATGAAAATTAGAAAATTGCTTTCGCCAGAAGGTTCTCGGTTTTGTGGGTTTAACGCTATCCAACATCCCCCGTGAGCCAAAGGCGATCTTCTACAAAACATACTTACGCTAATCGCTAAGAAACGGCTGAGTTCTTTTAAAACATGTTTCGTCCCTCTGTGCATGAGAACAGTGTGTTCAATAACACATCAAAAAGTAAAATTTCTTTTATTATTTTTTTAAACCTTAAAATCACTTAAACTCGTAAGGGAAGGCTGTGTTCAATAACTAAGAAAATTTGTGTATATTCTTTGTTTATGATTTTTTTGAATAGAAAAAATGTTAATACAAAGTCACTACTAGGTATCAAGTGTTTCTTTTATGTTACACAGTGTATTCTTATTCTGACTAATTTTTTTACTTCGGCTGAACATTCAAATGACTTTATCAAAATATTGAATTATACAAACATTCACCCATTCACATAAGATCATATGCAAATATAAAATATCAAAATACGATTGGTTTTCTTCAATTAATAAGAATTAGGAATTAGGTGGAAACAGTTTTTTTTAAATAAGTTATTCACTTCTTTGGTAATGATACAATTCTTTGTTTCCAGCCAATTGTTAATGCCATTTCTTTTAATTTTCTGGGAGCTAGGCAGTGATGCCAGCAAATCAGATTCAGATTGAAGATTTTTCCATTTTAAATCTATAAATGTATTTATTATTTAATTTGTACTTCATTCTGGCAACGCTGTGTGCAAGGGTGTACGCGTTTTTTTACGTTTTTGTTAACTTTTTATAACAACATATAAAGAAAAATAATTTTAGAAAAATATTGATATACAATATTTAACAATTACCTAGTAATCTATGTATTTATTAATTTATGTATTTTTACTACAAAGTTTTAATTTGCATACGCTAAAAAAATTTTGGTTTTTACTTTTTAATTAACAATATTTAGACTAGAATTAAAAAAAAAATTTATTTTAATAACTAGTTTATTTTCCTTAAATTAAATGTCATTCTTTAAAAAACCCAAGTAATTGGTTTTATTTTAAATTGCTATTTTAACTTATTGCACAGAAAAAATTATTTTCGTATATTTTTCAATTAACGCGCTTATTAAAAAGCCAAAACGGATTTCAATAAGTAATTTAATTGTCCCAACAAAATATATAGGTTTTTATAGAAATTTAGTCAAAGCAGTGATGCTTTTTTAAAAGTTCTTTTAAAAAGCAGACATTTTGTATAGTCGTTTTGTTGTTTACCGTTTTTGTTTCCTCGTTTTTTCAAGTATGCAACACAGCTTATGTTGTGCATGCAAAAATAAAAAACAAACAAACGATAAAATAAATAAGAATTTAGACAACCAAAATCCAATGTCTCTGTAGTCTAGTGGTAAAAGTCTCAGCCTGAAAATCTCATGGTGCCGGGTTCAATGCTGGACTCGGTTAAAATTTATTAATTCGATTTATGCATGAAAAAAGTAGATCAGCTGCGCTTGTAAAACCACCTGGTACACATGATTTCACCATGCAAATAATCAAAATTAAGGTTATGAACCAGCTGGTAGTTGTCAAAGTACTTGACGTACGTTAAAAGTTGCCCAACTTTAGTACATTGCGTTGAAGGAGACGTACTAAATGTGGCACTGTTCATAATAAAACATGTTTTTCAACTAAGCTGTCAGTTAAAAAAGGCGAAGTATGACGTACGACGGATTCTGTGTGCCACCGCCTTTAAAAGCAGGTGGTTTGTTGGTTGAATGGTTAGAGCGTCCGCCTTGCATTCATAAGGCCGCAGGTTCGAGTCGATGCTGAGACCGGTTATGTATGTAAGTAAAAGTGAAACTAATAAAATTAGTTTTCTTTGTAATAATAAATTTAATAAAATATTAACATAAAAATATATGTAATAAAAAAATTAAATAATTATAAATAAATAAATATATAATAATAATTTATGTTTTCAGTTTGAGATTTTATTCGACCATAGAATTTATACAATTAACATTAACATTAATTTGTTAAATGTATAATAATTTATGTATATATAAATACATAGTATTTATTTAAATTATTAAAAAAATATATTTTTTTTTAATTTTTTAAAAATTTAACTAAAATTTTTAATTGAATCAATTAAGAAGTTGATTAATAATTTTGTTCTATTTCAATGAAATTTTTTTAATTGATACTATCAATTTGTTTGCAGGCTGAGATTCAACACAAATTTAATTGGGTTAACGAATTTTTTGATTAAATCCATTTTGTACTTTTTCTGTGTGAGAAATAAATTTTAGCAATCCCCAAAGGAAGTCATAATATGTCAAGTTGTTCATATTGTAATCTTAAATTTTTAATCAAACCTTTTAAAAAAAAATATATTCAAAATTATTTAAATTTAATCAAAGAACAACAAAAAACTTTTGCCGCATTTGACATTTATTACTTTCTTTGAAATACATCAAAAAAGTTTAAGTTTTTCATTATTTCATGCCGTATATCAAATTTTGATTGTATTTTTGTGTTGATTTACCAATTTCACTGTAAAATTGCGGATATGAAAAAAGTTTTGATAATTGTGTTTAAAAGTTTTCGATTGCATCAACCCTTCCGTTTTCAGCCAACATAAACGTTAAATATTGAACTTTATTTAACATTCTAACAAAATTTAGAGAATTTAGATGTAACTGTTTGAAATACACATAAAAAAGTGTTCGGCTGCATGAGGTGTACAACGCTCATTATTTCCTCGAAGTTCATTTTTAACCTAAACATATAAATGAAAACGTCATAAAAATCAATATAAGAAAAATGCAAAATAATGAGTTTAGAGATTGGCGTAGCACCGCCGTTTTTCCCCTTCAAAATTTCGCCACTATCGTTTTTTTTTTTAATTTTAACGTTAGAAATTGTCAACACGTATTTAAAGTTTTACAAAAATTAGTACAGTATAAAAACCTGTATTAAACCTTTAATTTTTGGGGATGACACCGCCCAGTTTTTACCTTTAAAAAGAGAGTGTCAGAGGTTTAAAAAAATTATAAAATCTGTTAAAAATTAGTCGGGCAAAAATGTACTGTGAATTAGTTTACTATAGGCGTGTCACTGCTTATTTTCTTGTCTTAAAAAACTTACCATTAGAAGTCTCCCCTACGTTTACAAACTTTCTTGAAAATCAATGTGGCAGAAGGTCTTTTATTTAGTGTTGAATTTTTGTGAACATAGCACCACCTTTTTTTCTTAAAAATTTTTACGTAAGAAGCTTAAAATATGAATACCAATGCTCATATATATAAAGATATATCAATACAGTTAAAATAAAAAAAACAATTTATATTTGTGGGCACATCCCACTATTATGCTTCCAAAATTTTGATTTAAGAAGAAACCAATATGCGCTTAAGATTTCTTAGCAGTCGGTGAGTTAGTTATAAGTACGTATTTTAAGGTTACAATTATTGTAAGCGTGGTACCGCCTACTACATTGCATTGAGAATTTTGACATTGTAAGCCATATATGGTACCATAAAGCTTGAAAAATATGTACAGTAGAAAAACCAGCGTAAAGACACTTTTTTGTAGGTATGGCACCAGCCACTTTTTTGCCTTCAAAGTTTTGAATTTAGAAACCGTTGCTTTACATACAAAGTTTCATAAAAATAGGTTCAGTTTGAGTACCTGCATTGAGATTCTAGTCTTTGTGGGAGTTATACCTCCTACTCTATTAGCTCAAGAAGGTTGCGTTAGGCCTTATTTTTGTATAGAAAATTTCAAACTTTGTGCTTAGTTTCTTCGATCTCTCTTTGATATTCTTCTTGTTTTCTTCAAGCTTTAGATCTCTTGTTTGTTTTTTATTTTAACCAATATATCGCTACCTCAATGTGTAGCTTCTTCAGGGCTTATATATTTGTTACAATTATTTGAAAGAATAGATATATATATATACAATATTAAAATTTTTTTTAAAATTTTTTCAAATAATTGTAACAAATATATAAGCCATGAAGAAGCTACACATTGAGGTAGCGAAATATTGGTTAAAATAAAAAAAAAAAAGATCTAAAGCTTGAAGAAAACAAGAAGAATATAGAAAATTTCATTAAACTCAGTGCAGTAGATGTACCTGTATTAAGAATTTAATGTTTGTAGTCGTGGCCACGTCTTCTTTGTTCGCTTGGAAATTTTGACATAAGACGCCCTGAATATGCGTAAAAATTGTAAAAAAAATTTCTGCAGTAAAATACCAGCATACAGTGTTAAATTTTTGAGGGAATGGCATTTCCCATTTTCTTAGACTTAAAACTTTTTACTTTTGACAAAGTATATAAAGGTCTGTACAGTAGAAAGACCAGTCTAAAAAGTTTAGTTTTTTCGGGCGTGGCACCGCCCCCTATATTACCATATGAGCTTTCTGGTTTAAGCCTTATATAGTATATCCGTACAAATTTTAACAAAATCAGTGAAGCAAAATTCAATTTATTAAGATTTGAATTTTTGGGGGCGTAGAACCGCCCACCTTGTTAGCCTGATAACTTCGATGTTAAATTTCTTGTACATGCGTAAAAAGTTAAAAAAATAATACTGAAGTAGAAAGCTAGTATTAAGAGTTTAATGTTTGTGGGCGTGGCATCGCTCACTTTTTTATATGCAAATTTTTGGATCTAGAATCCATTAATTTGTAAACATTGTTTCAAAAAATTCAGGCAGATTTATGTTTGTGGGCGTGGCACTTTTTTGCCTTAAAAGTTTTTTTCGGTGTAATAAAAGTAGCAATATTAAGAATAATTTTTTTTCTGACGCGTTACCGTCTCCTTTTCTAAAAATCTATATCCTATCGCACACCACAGGCTTAGGAGTACTTATGTTTTATATTCCATTAAAATCAGTTTAACTGTTTAGGCGTCATTGTGTGACAAACAAACAAACTTGCACCTTATTTTTATAATATACATACTTACATGGGAATTATTCGGATATTTAAGTTTGAGCTTGGCTTAAGATTTTTTATTGTTTGATTAAATCGATAAATTCATATATTTTTTTAATTGAAAATTTTAAATTAAAATTGTTTGATTGAATATGCTGATTTTTTTAATTAAATTACCGAATTTGTAATTAAAAGTAATTTTTTTCTGTTTATTTAAGATATTCTGATTTGCAATATTTAGCATCTCGTCGAGCAGCTGCTGTAGCTGCGGCAACTATGTTGCCACCACCGGATTCGCAATCAACAATACCCGCTAGTAATAATTGTGGGAGTGCTGTAGAAAGTGTAACAGCAATTGGTACTAACGGAACACATTCCTCTGAGAACAATACAAATTCATCGCCAGGGCCGACAGCAAATGGTCAAAACCTGTTGACGACAGCACATAATGCACATCTAGGTCATGTCGTTCATCACCACGCCGGAATGCATGCATCACATGTATCTTCCTCTCCAGCTCATGAATTTCATCCAGCTTACCGAATTCCCGGCTACATAGATCATTTGTATTCTATGCAACGGGTCAGTCCCACTTCTTCATTTCATGGTATGTATTTCGACATCTTTTTGCATAAAACCCAATTTTATTATACATATTGGCTAAGCCTCGGTGTGCTTCGCTACCCGAATCATAGTTAAATTACCTAAATACATAGCAAACAAAAGCATTTATATAATTTTTAATTTACTGGTTGCTCCACATAAGTTGCAACAAATCATAAGTCAGCCCTACTATTTAATTAACATATAAAAATTGGGAATTTAGCAGGTTTATAGTTTTGGAGATATTTAGAAAGCTTTAGTTAGCAAAAATTCCTCTACAAACTTCTTAAAAGCATCAAAATATAATTTAAGCCCCTTAGTACCCCTTAATTAAAAAATTTACCAAAAACATATTTCAATTATGGTGGCCTTAAATAAAGTTTCTATCTCTAATGGTTTTAAAGTTATAAAAAGTACTAAAACATAATTTTAGGCCCTTTTCCCCGTAGGGTCCAATAATTAAAAAAGGACCGAAAAATGTAATCATATTTAGGCCTGTCGCACGCAACTTAAGCTATGTTGCTACCTTTTGTGGTTTAAAAGTTACAAAAAACGTCTAAAAAATCAAAATATATTTTTAACCTTTTTTTCTCCTTTGGGTCCAAATTTGAAATAAGTACGAAAAACGTAATCATATTTTTTAAGACCTATCGAACGCAATTTGAATAATGTTTCTATCTTTTTTAGTTTAAAAGTAACAAAAAGTACCAAAATATAATTGTAACCCATTTTTCCCCTTTCGGTCGTAAATTAAAAAAAAAACATCAAATTGCTGTCTGCTTATTTCCTATGGAAAACGCAAAACTTTTCAAATTTTGTTTCTATCTTTTATACTTCAGAACATAATAGGTTACAGATTTTTCCCTTTTTGCCCCCATTTTATCCCTTTACGGGCCGGATTTTTAAAAAATGTGTCTGTATTTAAACAAACATGGAAAGCTTAACACGTGTTATAAGTTTCATGTATTTAGCTCTACGCGTTTGATAAGTATGGCTATGGTTAATTTTGTTGGGCAGTTCATAACCTGACTTTCCACACATATGGGCGAAGTGTGGCAGCAATAATATCCAAAAAAAGTAGCCTTTTGTTCCTTCCAGACTTGAAGTAACTCCCTGAAAAAAACTTAAAAAAAATCGAAAAATTCAAATATACATTAATACATACATACAACCCTTCTTTGTATAATATGTATATGAATATGTATCTGTTTAGCAAAAACCTAAACCTGTACACAGAAAAAACTGAGTTGTAGAATCAGTAACAAATTTCAGAGAATCAGTAAATATTTTGTCTGGCTGAGGACCTACAACGAAAGTTGTAAATTTAGACAAACAATTTTGCAAGAATTTTAGCTTCTGTTAAAAAATTTTGCTGAGCTGGTTAAATATTTTATTTGTCTAGGCGAAAATTTTGTTTGATTTAAAAATCAAATAAAAATATTATTAGAGACTATTAAATAAATTGACTAAAAAAATAAATTATTTTGAACAAGAATTTGTTTGAAAAATTTTTTTTGTAGTTTTTTGTGTGTACTGATTTTATCGACATACAATGTAAAACAATAATTATTATATTTTTTTTTAAAAGTCTTAGGGGTTACCTGCGGGCTAATTTTGGTCAGTTTGTTTTCCTTTTTATGTAATAAAAACTAGTTCATTTTTATTATGTTTC
Organism: Melanophora roralis; assembly: GCA_963583895.1. NCBI lineage: Eukaryota > Metazoa > Arthropoda > Insecta > Diptera > Rhinophoridae > Melanophora > Melanophora roralis. Next base: position 8,464,738 of record OY757192.1, read on the forward strand.
ACCCAACGTTTCGTTTGTTTTATTCAAACTTCTTCAGGGGTACTTTATTAAGATGATTACTTATTATTACATGCTAAAGTTCTCTTTTATTTAAAAAATTTAAAACTGGACTTCACGACACAGAATGTAAATAAATAATATAAACGAAAACAATTATTGCACAAAAACTTAATAAAAAATCGATAGTCAAACTTAACTATAGTATCACAGATCTCTAAATTGGTCAAAACACAAAAATAATAATTATTATATCCTTCACATAGTGATAAGGGTATATATCTGTTTGTCATTCCGTTTAAAATTTCTTTATTATCCATTTGCAACCCCATAATGTATGTATATATTATCTGGATTCTTAAAGATAGAGAAGTCGATACAGCCATGGCTGTCTGTTGAAATCAAGTTTCCGAAACCAAAAAAAGTAATAGGGACCAGTTATTTATCTCAAACTATTAGAAATATTCTGGAGACAATCGCTATTTAAAATCAGCAAGATTGGTTTACTGCCGACCGAGACATAGGCCAAAAAAGTGCGATTGCCTCAGTTTTTTTTTAGAACAAAACCACACACTCCATACAAAACTGAAAACTAGCGGCGCTGTTAAACATATATGTATAAGTATATGAATGGGCATAAAAAATACGCAAAAGGTTTTGTTTAGGTGCCGAACATAATTATTGAATTTATTGAAATTATTTATATGTACATATTATTATTATCCCAACTGTATTGGAAATCGAATGTTTATAATATATTCTCTCACACTCTCTTTGTAATGTTCTACCTTTGTTTATTGATAAGTGGTCAAAATTGTTAATCATGTAAGTTCAGTTCTTATGTAGCAACCAAAAGGCTCAGAACAAAGTTTATAATAAACCAATTTATATAAGTGAAGAAGACACTTAAACCCCCACAAACTCGTTTTTATCTAGTTATTTGGAAAAGAAATATTACGCCCCGTTTAATCATTGTTTAGTCCTTTGAACCGGATCCAAGAACCCCCAAAAGTATCGTAATATTTCTTTTAAACCCCCTTCTCTCCACCACAAGTGAAAATTAATAAAAGTACCTGCAAAAAAAGTTAAAAACAAAGGTTAAAGCAGCAGAATAGTGCAAAGGTCGTAACATTGAAAGGTCATAAATTATAAATATACAAAAATTAAGGTATGCGATTATTTATTATACATATATGCATGTAAATTGTAATATTAAAATAAAACTATTTAAAAACAACAACAACGTATACCAAAATCTATAACAAAAAAAAACCCCCGTTATAAAATTTCACAAAATTTATCATTATCTTCGTTAGTAACGATGAAACCCACATCCCACAAAAATTATTGATTCTGTTATAAATTTGGCTACTGTTATACAAAAACTCTCATCACAATATTCTTGTCTCAATAAACTTGCAAAATTATTACAAAGTAGAGAAAAAAGAAAGAGTTTGATCTTGTTCTTACACAAAATCGCTATTCATACATTCATATGTAGGCCAGTGTATAACAACTTACAAATAAATATTTTGTACATACTTAAAATTTGTGCACTCTTAAACCAATAATTACATAAAGCCGCTAAATCTCTTTGTTCTACTACATAAAGAATCTCTTACATACTCTAATTGTTACATCAGTAGTGCATGTCAAACTGTGTACCCACATACACATATTAAATATTCCAAAAAAGATTTTTAACAACAACCTGAATGCACATCAACCTATTTACAATTTAACAGTGTGCAACGAAAGTTATACAAATTTGTGTTTAAATTAAAAAAAAAATAAATAAATATTCATACACATTTTTGATAAATTTGTGAACCAACGCAGCAAATCAACTTTTTCTGTAAATCCCTTATGCCAACTTAATTAAATTGTAACATCATTTATACGTTGTTGTAGTTCACTACTTTTGAATTTTTATATACCCCAATTAACCCAATACTGCCCAACAAAACAAAATCAAAAATAACTTGGCGTTTTATTGTGAATGCTTTGGAGTTGTGTACTTGAGGTTTCTAGATATCGACAGCGTGTATCTTATCGATAAAGTTTTTTACCCTTCAAACTAATAGAAATTGGTTTATGTCGGTTTTGAAGTTAACCTTGTCAACAATGTCGCTACTAGACACCTTTATAAAAACTTCTGATAAAGTCGTAGAGTTTGAAGCATTTTTTTCTAACTTACCCGTAGCCGGTCATAACATTTACTCCCTCGATATTCATAAGGATGAAATTCTGTTTCTTTGGGCTGATTTCCGAACGAGTTACGACAAAATTTTGCATGAATTTGGGTCACTCGAAGAATACATAGAATTGGAGTCCCTCAAGGAGCGATTCTACAAGACTTATGCTTCCCATGTCAGAGCGTTATCGAAAGTAAAAGAGATCCTAGACACCATTTCTATAAAGAATTCTCCCTCTCTTCAGGCCGTTGGCCCTGCTTTAAGTTACTCCCCAAATATAAGTCTGCCACCATGTGACACGGAAATTTTTTATGGGGACTATGTCTCATGGCCAAGTTTTCGTGATATGTTTACCGCGCTCTACGGAAATAACCCCCGATTGACCAATATCGAAAAATTATGTCATCTTTTAAAAAAAACGCAGGGAGAAGCCCACGATATTTTAAGAACTTGCCCCTTGAACAATGATGGTTTCCATATGGCCTGGCAAAACCTTGTTGATAGGTATGAAAATAAAAGAGTCCTCATAAACGCCCAACTAAAAATACTTCTTAACCTAACCCCTGTCGATAAGGAAACCGGGCCTAATATAAAGCGAATTCAAAGAACCATCAACGACTGTGTAACCAATCTGGCGCTATTGAATATAAAAACCGATAACTGGGATGTGATATTTGTTTTCGTGTGCTCCATATCTCTCCCTGATTTAACCCTAAACCTGTGGGAACAATCCATTCGCGATAGTTCAGAACTACCCACTTGGAAGCAGATGGATGCCTTTTTGACTGCTAGATATTAAACTCTAGAGTCTGTAACGGACATAAGAACGTCTCTTAGCAACCACCCTGCCAGCCCAAATCATAAACATCACTCTAATAAGAAATTCAATTCTTCTGAGTCTCGTAAATTTAAAAGTTTTCAAACAAGCTTATCTTTAAGCCCCCCGAAAAAATGCACCCTTTGTGAGTCGTCAGATTGTGTCCATCATTTCTTCAAATGCCTGTAAATGAGAGAATAAATGTAGTTAAACGAGAAAAACGTTGCTCTAACTGTTTAGCCACCTCACATGGTTTTAAACAATGTAAAAACCAATTCGTGTGCACGCTGTGCAAAAAGAAGCATCATTCTCTCTTGCACCGACAAGATCCTCAGAATACCCCGCCTCAGACACAATCGTCCACCGCAAATGCGCCCCAAACTCACTCCCCAAGTAACCCAGATAGCTCACGTGTTCTTAATACAGCTCACATGACAAATTATGCCTTTGACACCCCTTCAACCTCCCATCAAGCAGAAACTAGGCCTAGGCAGGTCTTTTCCACAGAATTACAGTCCACATCAAGTAACTCTATCGTACTTGGCACAGCACTCGTTGCTGTTTGCATCTCAAACATTAGATGTACCGTACGTGCTCTTATCGATACAGCATCTGAAGCCACTTTTATCTCGAAAAGACTTCAGACTAAACTTGCAATACCCACAAGTTCGTCTCACACTCAAATTACCGGTTTAAGTGGTTCCTTAACTGCCACAGCTACTCGCGTATGCACCATTACTATTCGCTCCCCCATAGAAACCCAATTTGAGACAACAACAAATTGTTGGTGGTTAATAAACTAACTGGTGATCTACCATATCATTAAATTTCACCCATTTTAACTACTATTTTCCCAAATATACCCCTTGTTGACACGTTTTCTACCACAACTTCCCGTGTAGATTTACTATTAGGTGGAGATATTTACCCGAAAATTATTCGTGACGGAATTCGTTACGACCCGACTCATTCTATTGTGGCACAACGTACCGTATTCGGATGGATCTTAACAGGCAAGATCGCGCCAACCCCCTCACAACCCTTACGTTCTATTTCATCATTTGTAAGTTACGTTGAATTAAACAAGCATTTAACCCGTTTTTGGGAACAAGAAGACATTTCAAATCCAGCTCCACTCTCTCAGGCAGACCTTTTTTGTGAAAAGCTGTATAAATCTACCACCTTTAGGAACCCTGATGGACGATTTGTTGTATCGCTTCCCTTTAAATGTGGTTTCCCCGATTCAATATCACTTTGGCACTCCCGAAATATTGCCCTCTCACAGTTTTTAAGGAACGAAACCCGATTACTTAGAAAACCTGATCTGAAGAATGACTATGACCGCGTCATCGAAGAATATGCAACTCTACGTCATATGCAAGAAATCAACACCACTCAGTCACCAAACCCTGATGCCTCATATTACTTGCCCCATCACGCAGTCATAAAACCGGAAAGTACCACCACAAAACTTCGTGTAGTTTTTAATGCGTCAAGTCCAAGTTCAAATGGCAAAAGTTTGAATGACGTTTTATACACCGGACCTCCTCTGCAACAGGATCTAACCATACTTCTTACTCGATGGCGTCTATTTCGGTTTGTCTTTAATGCCGACATCGAGAAAATGTATCGGCAGATCCTTGTACATCCGCCTCACCCTATCAACGAATTTTTTTTCGAAAATATCCAGATGTTGAACCCTATCAACGAATTTTTTTTCGAAAATATCCAGATGTTGAACCCCACGACTTTGAGTTAAAAACCGTCACATTTGGCGTTAATTGTGCACCCTACTTAGCAATCCGGACTCTGTTAGAACTCGCTAATCATTGCAAAAATAAATACCCCGATGTTTCAAATATTTTGCAAAATCACATGTACGTTGATGACGTCTTGGCCGGAGCGCACGAATTGTCTGATGCCATCAGCGCTCGTAATAATCTTTTGTCCGTTCTAAATTCTGCCGGGTTCCCCCTCCGCAAGTGGACATCTAATGACAAAATCCTCTTAAATGGTCTTAACCCCGATTATTTGTTGAGTTCCGAGTTTCTTAATTTTTCGGATACCACCACGACAAAAACTTTGGGGCTCAAATGGAATGCTGGTCAAGACTATTTTTACTTTACCCCTACCAGAGAGCCGAATTCCAAAAACACCACTAAAAGAGGGGTTTTATCTGAAATCGCACGACTTTTTGATCCTGCCGGATGGTTAGCCCCAAAGATTGTCGTGGCCAAGATCATTATGCAACAAATATGGATAGATAAAACTGATTGGGACGACAACATTAAAAATGATACCCTCAAGCAGTGGCAGTCATTTTTAAACGACTACCGCAATATTGAAAAAATAAAAATTCCGCGCTTTATTGGCTATCACCCCACTTTTCCGGTCGAGTTGCATGGTTTGTGTGATGCCTCGGAAAAGGCGTACTGCGCCACCCTTTACTTACGAATTTTAACTCCTATGGCAATATATTTACTCATTTACTTCTGGCAAAAACTAAGGTAGCGCCTGTAAAATTTGTGACTCTACCAAGAAAAGAATTGTGCGGTGCTGAATTATTAGCTAAGATGACGAGCTCCTTTCGTTCCCAAATACACCTTCAGCAATGCGATCTCTACCTTTGGACAGATTCAATGATTGTACTCGCTTGGCTAAGAAAACACCCCTCACACTGGACCACATTTGTCGCTAACCGAATTGCATCTATTGTTGAAAAGGTCGGAAATGACACGTGGCATCATGTGTGTTCCAAAGATAACCCCGCAGACTTAGGTTCACGAGGCCTTCTGGCTCAGGATCTGATTTCAAACACCTTGTGGTGGCATGGACCTCAGTGGCTGTGTCAACCTAGGGCTGAATGGCCAACTGACCTCGCTATTACCGAGACTCAAGAGGAAATACGGCCGGTTAAAACCCATCTAAATGAGATTTCAGAAGAGGATATTCTCCTTCGATTTTCTGACTTATCTAGAGCCATACGTGTCATTTCATATATCTTTCGGTTTTATAAGGCGACTCACCCCCTGCTGAAAAAATCGTCTAACTGGCCCACGACTGAATTGCAACACACTGAAATGAAATTTGTAAAAAATCGCCTAGCAGCTCTGTGTCAGAACTCCTACATCCCCGAATATACTTTGCTATCACGAGGACAAGCTTTACCAAGTAAAAGTCGCCTCTTGACGCTCAACCCCTTTATTGACTCTGATGAGCTTTTAAGAGTCAACGGAAGACTAGCTCACTGCCCCACGTTAACTTACGAAGAAAGATTCCCAAAAATCCTACCATACAAGGGGCGATTTACCAGACTATACCTAGAACTCCTTCACAAGTACTCTATTCATGGTGGAAACTCCCTCCTTTTACGTTTAATGCGGTTAGAATTTTGGGTTCTGAAGCTTAAAAATTTGATAAAAACTATTATTTTTGATTGCAAACGGTGCGTTTTATATAAACGAAAATGTAGCCAACAAATTATGGCAGCACTTCCACCAGAACGAACTACCCTTCTACGTCCTTTTACAAACACAGGTCTGGATTTCGCTGGCCCTTTCGGCATAAAGACATTTGCTGGCAGAGGATGTAAGATCACGAAAGGATACGTGTTGGTGTTCGTATGCTTCTCTACCAAAGCTATCTATTTAGAAGCTACCAGTGATATTTCCACTCAGAGTTTTTTGGCGGCATTCGCACGATTTTTCTCCCGACGTGGAACCCCTAAAGCAATCTTCTCTGATAACGGGACTGTTTTTGTAGGCGCTTCAAATATTCTTAAAAAGGATCAATTACATTTTCTCACTGCTGTCCGGCAAGACCTTTTATACAAACAGTCCTTTCAGGATCTTGAATGGCGCTTTATTCCCCCTGGTGCGCCACACATGGGGGGCCTCTGGGAAGCTGGTGTTAAAAGTTTCAAAGCTCACTTCAAAAAAATCACTAACGCCCAAAATTTCACCTTCGAGGAGCTTACTACAATGCTTACAAGAATAGAAGCATGTCTTAACTCCAGACCCTTAAGCCCAATGAGTGAAAATCCCGAGGACTTATGTGCTCTTACGCCTGGACATTTCCTTATTGGAGCTCCCCTTCTTTCACCGCCCGAACCTGATTTTAGCACTCAGCCGTTAAGTTACGTAAACCGCTGGCAAAAATTAAAGGTTCTTCACCATCACTTTGCATGCCGCTGGCAGAAAGAGTACCTCCAAGAAATGCACAAGCGAATAAAATGGAAACATCCCCAAAGAAACTTTACTATTGGTGATCTAGTTGTGATAAAACAGGATAATCTAGGCCCACATGAATGGCGCGTGGGTCGAATAGAAAAGTTACACCCCGGCAACGATAATAACGTCAGAGTTGTTTCCGTCCATACCTCTAAAGGGCTCATTTCAAGGCCAATAGTAAAACTTGTCCTTCTTCCCTCTCCTCACCTAGCATAAAAAGAAAAAAAAACCCTTTCTGAATAATTCTTTATCCCTTCTAGAGTCATGTCACCAACCACACGCCAATCTCGAAAATTGTCCCCCATAGAGGAAGACCAGCATCCACGCCAACGCACAATTCATCTTCGTAAACACCCTGACTGTCGGCTTTGCAACAGAGACCATACCTTACGAACATGTCGAGAATTCCGCAAGCTTAACGTCACAAAAAGTTACAAATAGTCAAGAAGCATCACTACTGTGAAAATTGTTTGGCACATAGCCATTTATTACGTAAATGTCGCAGCATTGACCGCTGTCGCCAATGTAACGGACGTCATCACACGTTATTACATCGTCACGAGAGGCTTAAAGTTAACACTAGACAAAGAAGAAACACTCTCCATTAAATGACGCCCCACACACGGTCTGTCATCTTACTACCCACTGTCATCGTAACGATGAAGGTAGGAAATTCGTGGAGAAATATCCGAGGCATCTTAGATCCCAGTACAGAAAAAAGTAAAATTGCAGCATTTATTCCCAAACGGTACGGTCTACCAATAGAAAGATCAGAATCAAATGAATTTTGCACAATCTTTTTGAAACCCCATTTTAGTGATGCACCAGCTCTTACTATTTCTGCTCAAGTTACTAACAATTTTCCTCGAAAGTTGCGCCTAGAAAATCTCGATGATCGAATCATGGATAACTATAGAAACTTGCGATTGGCCGACCCACAGTTCTACAAATCGTGCGACATCAACTTAATCTTAGCGGCGAATATATATCCTCGAATAATTAAGCCGACAATCCAGCAAGTAACACTCACCACACCAACGGCTCAAGATACCATTTTCGGATTTACCTTGATTGGACAAGTTGGACTTTAACGCGTTATTTAAATCATATACTTTTTTTCCTCTTATAATCCTGAAACTGATAACTGAATTATTTTGCATGTTTTAATTTGAATTTTATCTTGGCTAGCACAAAGTATAATTGAAGTACCAGGAATGCACTATATACATCCTATGTATTTATAAAGTAGTTTTAAGAATCCTTTTTGAATTGAATTGTTACGTAAACGCAAGGGGGCCGGAATGTTTAAGTGCCGAACATAATTATTGAATTTATTGAAATTATTTATATGTACATATTATTATCCCAACTGTATTGGAAATCGAATGTTTATAATATATTCTCTCACACTCTCTTTGTAATGTTCTACCTTTGTACATTGATAAGTGGTCTAAATTGTTAATCATGTAAGTTCAGTTCTTATGTAGCAACCAAAAGGCTCAGAACAAAGTTTATAATAAACCAATTTATATAAGTGAAGAAGACACTTAAACCCCCCCAAACTCATTTTTATCTATGTAGTTACTTGGAAAAGAAATATTACGCCCCGTTTAATCAGGTTTCTTGTATGCAGGGTGGGGCAGTATTTCAAATACTTGTATTTGAAATACGTATTTGAAATACAAATACGTATTTTGTATTAGTATTTGAAATACCACCTTCTAATATATTTTGTATTTCAAATACCTAACACTGAAGTTTTTTGTATTTTGTATTTCAAATACTTATGATGTCAAAATACATTTTTGCAAAATACATTATTTTGTTATACAAAAAGTTGTCATTAACAAAATTGAAAAATTTTACAATTTCCAGAAAAAAAAAAAACAGAATGGAAACTTTGTCTTTGTATTCATTTATGTCTTCGCCTTAGCAAGGTACGTTCTTTTCCAGGGCTCACTCATTCACGTAATATGAAGAGTTTAGCGAATATTTGGAAATGTGAATGTCACAAAATTAAATTTTGTATAAAAATTCAATTTTTTTTGACATTCACACTTTTAAACATAACAAGTAAGATTGCTATATTTGGCTGTGCCGAATCCCTTCACAGTGGTCTTTTAATATACCCAGCCGAGTTATTTTGTACTGCAAATAATATAATAAAAATACCTAGTGCGAGCTTTAAAGTCCATAGAAAACTTTACAAAGACTGAACGTTCGTACGAATAACAGCAATAGATGAAGGAGGTTTGAGGTCGAAAGTTATAAAAGCTTTCGACATTATTCGTATTAAAAGGTTAATAAAAGTTTTTAATTTTTGTGGGATCTTCTAGTCCCCCTGCTTCTCTCCAAAATTTTTCCCCAAAATGTAGGTCTTATCATCTAATTACTTTTTGTAGAACACTAGAAGTCGAAAGCTGTTATAATTTCCGGGATATAGCGTATCGAAAATTTCATAAAAATTGTTAATTTTTTTTCCAAAATGTAGGTCTTGTTGTACAATTTTTGAAGCATTTGAAGTCGATAGTTGTTATAGTTTCCAAGATTTAGCGCATGAAATATTTCACAAAATTTGTGCAATTGTAGAGAAAAAACCACTTCCCCTGATCCTATCTGAAAGAAAAATTTTTCCATATTGAGGTCCCTATTTTCAGAGTATCCGTGCCAAGGTTTGTGGTAAGAATGACTATATTTACTGAGATATATAGGGATATATGCACGGATTTTGTCCTAAAAAAATGGGTTATTTTGAGTTTTCGTTTATATCTCGGTCAATAGTCAACCGATTTTGCTAATTTTAAGTAGCAATTGTCTCCAGGATATTTCCAATAGTTTGACATTAATAACTGGTCCGTATCACTTTATTTGAAAACTTGATTTCAACAGGTTGGCAGATCTGCTTTTTTCAAATTAAAATTTCTTTCAACATTAACGGAAAAATAATAATTTCTTCTAATAAAAAGAAATTATATCGTCACAGAAAATGCAAAACGCCCTATCTGACATTAAAAAAAAAGCTGGACATTTTGAAATAAAATTTTCACGAAAAGTTACTTGTTTATTGTACAAACAATTTTATTAAAAAATACCCATATGTACGAGTATGCCATTAATATTATTACATTGTTTTTGTTTATAATACTTTACTACAATACTTATGTACATAAAAAAAATAACTAAACTTAAGTTTTTTCAGTTCATTCATATGTACTATATATCTACATGCCTCTCATTTGCTGGAACAACGTCATAACTCAAAAAATTAGTTTCTTATTTTAATGTAGAATTAATTATCGCACCTATATTTATCTTAAGTAAAAAATTTATGTAAAAATCTTGCATATTCAGCTCTTAAGAGAAATATCATTTTCCCATTTACTTACTTCTTTGCAAATTGAAAACTTCAATTACGACTTTTTTCAGCAAATGAGCGATATGTATTTAAGAATTAAAATTAAATAACGAAAACAATAAATCATACTAATAAGACGCAAACAAAACAAAAAAGCTACTAGATATTTTTGTACTTTAAAGTAAAAAAGTTATAGCAAATTAAAAAAAATATATTTTTTCTGCCACATATATTTTTTATTTGCACTTACGGCCTTTACTTATTCTAAACCTTTAGAGGTTTGCAAAAAACTTTGAAAATTTTTGCACGATTCCTCTAAGTTTATTCTTATTAATATTTCCGCTCTTATAAGATCGAAATACATTCCATTTCTTTGTTTTTTATATAAATTGTTTAAAATGCTAAAAATTCTTTTACTGGTATTGAAAGGACGAAACATACAATCTTTCGTAAATTTTCTAATTCATTACTTTAAATTTTTGCAAAAAAGTACGACCATATTTTGTCATTTGGCAAATCTTTTGGTAACTGGTTATAAACAGCGCGAAGACAGCAATAGTCGATGTACAGTTTATCGTTATCTATTTCGTCAGATATTTTAAAATTCTGTAAAAGCTGTTGTAAATATTCCCAAGGAAAAATATTTTTTTTTAAATTTAAAAGCGAAATTTTTTTATAAAAAGATTTATCTGAAAAATCGTAACGTTTTTCTAAATAGCTGACGGCTGTTCTTAAAAAATCTTCGGCTTCAGTCTTAAATATTTTTTGTTCATTACACGAGAGCTTTTTCAAAATACTGCTAACTTTGCTACCAAAAAATTTGTCATTAATTCTACAGTGAAGGCTATTCATAAGTCGGGTCATTATATCATGCAACTCTAATATTGTGCAAGAATCATTTTCGAGATTGCAATTTGCCTTACTAATTTGGTTCGATTCATCTTTTGATTTTTGGTCAACTAAGTTATGAATTCCGTAGTTAACAGCAGCATTATCAGCACTATATGCTGTTATTTGGTTAAGTTTTAAATCGCAGTTTTTAGTTATTCTTATTATATTTGGGAATATATCCCTTGAAGTTTCATAAGGATCGCTGTAAAAGTCTAAAACTTGTTTACGAATATTGAGCGGCACACAGTGGTATTGCTTCATACATTTTTGTGCAAAAAATATAAGGAGTGGTCCTAAACTCTTGAAAGTTGGCATCGAGCGTTGTACTGACTAAATTAAGAAAAAAAAACAATATTTTGTCTAAATTTCCCACGCCCACCGCCCCCGCCTACCTCCCATATATCAACACGCGAAACCTGTGTGCAGACTTTTATTTACATCAGCCGCGCCTACCACCTATACATAAAAGAACGAAACCTGTGTGCAGAGTTTCAATGGCAGCAGCCCCTCCCCACGCCCACCACCCACCGCCCACCTCGCATGCAATCTGAATCAATTTTTGACTTAGTTTTTTAATTAGTTAAAACGAGTTAGCCAAACCCCAGTTGAAAAAATTTTTATCCGAGTATTTTAAAATGAAAAGATTACAAAAACGATGTTGTTGTAGATAATTTCAATTAATTTTGGCCCCAAGTGTATTGATCAGGTGGTCTACAACACGTGAGTTATCTGGGGAAATTAAAATAACTCTGCAGTTTTTAGCTGATTTTACTTTTTATAGCCTTATTGAAAAGATATTTTACTGCATATTACAAATTTTTTTATCATCTTTATTCAAACTTAATTTAAAATATAAAAATGTTTAATAAAATAAACTAAAGGTAATATTTTCCCCTTGTAATCATTTTTAAAATTTCGGGGATTTTTTGGCACGGGAAGGCAAAGTCCGATTTAGGTAAATTTTTTACAATCATATTTTTATACCAAATAGATTTTAATAAAATCACCCTAATATTCACATATAAGTATAAATAAAATGGGCCATATTCATAGACAATTTAAAAACGACTTTAAAATTAAAGTAGACTTTTCAAACAAAATATTCATACAAAATCAGTGTTTAAAGTATATTTTAATTTTTAAGTTGATTTTAAATTGTCTATGAATATGGCCCAATGAGTCTAAAATAGTTAAACATTTAATTTATTCGTCAACTAACATTTCTTTAACTGCATCATCTAGTTATAAAAAATGTTTGTGAGGTTGACGTTTTATAAATAATGCCTTGAGGTATTGCCATCGTTCGAAGAGACAGGTCCTTGATTTACAGCATCCACTCGCAAGCTCATTCGTTCTTTAAATGCCGCCTGAACTCAATTCTTGTTTTCTTGTTTGAAAACCTTGTTTTTTTTCTTCGATCACAGACAACTTTTTGAAAGGTATGTTATATGCTACATGGATTATACACTTTATTAATTTTATTTAAGAGTTTTATGATGAAATGCTCAATTTAAAAGCCTAACTATCAATTCTTTTTTTTTAAATTATGTCCAAATCGTTCATTTCTGAAAGTTTTGCTTTGCAAAACTTCTGAAGCAGTATTTGTAACGGACTGAACCGTTTGCCATCTAGCATCGTGAACTCTAAATTGTATTTTACACTGAATTGTTTGCCGCATATTACAACATTTGTTTTCTCAAAAGCAACAGTATCGGACTTCATTTTCTCAACAACCACTAAAACTTTTTCTTTAGTCTCTTTAGTGAATTCAACGAAAATTGGACGACAGTACCTTGTTGATGAAGGACTTTCATTACGCCAGTATTCTTTTTCAGTGTTTGATTTTAAACTTAAAGATATCATCGATGCTAATAGCAGACTTCTGTCGCTTTCATCAGTTGGCAAACACTGATTGTACTCGGCTTGATCAGAAGATCCATCGCAACCCCACTTCGATGCAAGAGTGTAATTTTTTCGCGCGAAAAACTTTCAAAAATATGCTTTGTAGTGTGATCCATCAAACTTTACAAGCTTACAGAAGCTGCATTATCTGATACGCGGACTTCATTGGGATAACATTTTTTCTTCTCTTTTAGTACATTTATATGAGGTGGTAAAATATCATATCCCCCTTCTTGCAAAACATATTTTTTGTCTCCTACTGATGTTTTGTTAACTCTGCATCCAACATTAACGCTAGCGCAGTTGACGAAGGACTATATGGTTGTGATTAATTTTTTGCTCTCGTTACTGCACTTGCCATTAGTAATTGTTGTGTACTAGGATCCTAAATTATCAGCTTTGTACCTTTTACTACGTCCTTTGCAGTCATCGAATTCCTTAACAGGTATTCCCGTTCTCTTTGAACAACTAGGTTGATCATCAGCAAGTGATACTTCAAAAAAATGTTGTGGCATTAAAAATTTACAATAAGTGATTTTTGGTTTAGACCTTACTTAAAAATACGAATTTTTTTGTACGATTTCTCCCAGCGTTTATAAAAATAACTGAGAAATCTCTTCGGAATTACTTTTCTTTCACTATTTCGATTTTATTAACCGTATTAACTGATTTTATTACATCAACATTGTTATGGCAATTAATAAGTTCCTTACACAATTCGCTATATGATACAGAAAATGAACTCATTTTAATATTTAATTATAATAGACAATTTTGATATAGCCATAAAATGCCCAAGAATGCCGATCTTAACAAATTGTTGTTATAATTAATAAGTAAAATATCTTTAAAATAGTTCAAGCCTTAACGTATGCAACACATTTTATTAAAAACATAAACAATATCATTCTTGCCCTTTTTTTTTAGAAAATTTACAAGTTTGTTCAACATCGATCGGCAAAAGTCGGTGAATTTTATGGCTCAGTTCAAAGAATAGACTCTCACACTCTATTTTGTTGTAGTAAAAGGACGGAGGTAGACGGAGCCAACTTCTTTTTTTTTTCCAAAGAAAACTGCAAACACCGAATTTTATAAAGCTATTTTAATTTGCTTATATTTACTAAACTACATATGTAATACAAATCTATATATTTTTAAATAAAAAAAAAGGCTGTGTATTTCAATAAAAGCGGCATTAAAATATAAGCAATTAAAATATCTTTCACGCATAAGCTACTGAGTTTCATGAACATTTTCACCTGTTTTCGTTTTACAATACTAAGGTGACTTCACTAAACTTTTTCTAAGACAAAATATAACTTTTTATTAAAAAAAACAAGTAAGAGCGCTATATTCGGCTGTGCCGAATCTTATATACCCTTCACATTGTACTGCATATAATATAATAAAAAACCTTGTGCGAGTTTTAAAGCCCATAGAAAAAATAACAAAATTTTAACGTTCGTATGAATAATAGAAATAGATGAAGAAGACTTGAGGTCGAAAGTTTTAAAAGTTTTCGACATTATCCATATTTAAAGGTTAATAATACTTATTAAATGTTCTAGTCCCGCTGCTCTTCTCCAACTTTTTTTCCAAAATGTATAAATTATTTGATTATTACTTTTTGTAGAATATTCGAAGTCGATAGCTTTAATAGTTTTCCAGAAGAAGCGTATCGAAAAGTTTATGAAAATTGTTAATTTGTATGGGAGCTACCCCTTCTTCACCCCCCATCCGAAAATTTTTTTCTTTAAAGCGTAGGCCTTGTGTTCCAATTACTTTTTGTAGAACATTTGATGTGGATATCTGTTATAGTTTCCGAGATATAGCGTATCGAATATTTCATACAAATTGTTAATTTGTATGGGAGCTACCCCTTTTTTTGCCCCACTCAATAAAATTTTTCTTCAAAGCGTAGGCATTCTGTTTCCGAGATATAGCGTATCGAATATTTTATAATAATTGTCGATTTGTATGGGAGCTACCCCTTTTTTGCCCCCACTCAAAACATTTTTTCTTTAAAACGTAAGCATTCTCACTCAATTAATTTTTGTAGAACATTTTATTTCGATATCTTTTATAGTTTCCGAGATATAGCGTATCGAATATTTTATAATAATTGTCGATTTGTATGGGAGCTACCCCTTTTTTTGCCCCCACTCAAAAAATTTTTTTCTTTAAAGCGTAGGCCTTGTATTCCAATTCCTTTTTGTAGAACATTTGATGTGGATATCTGTTATAGTTTCCGAGATATAGCGTATCGAATATTTCATACAAATTGTTAATTTGTATGGGAGCTACCCCTTTTTTTGCCCCCACTCACAAAAATTTTTTTTTAAAACGTAGGCATTCTTGCCCAATTACTTTCTGTAGAACATTTTATTTCGATATCTGTTATAGTTTCCGAGATATAGCGTATCGAATATTTTATAATAATTGTCGATTTGTATGGGAGCTACCCCTTTTTTTGCCCCCACTCAAAAAATTTTTTCTTTAAAGTGTATTTCTTCGCGTACAGTTATTTTTTGTAGAACATTTTAAGTCGATAGCTGTTATATTTCCCCAAATTTGTGCAATTGTAGGAAAACTACCACTTCCCCTGATCCTATCTGAAAAAAATTTTTCCATTATTTAGGTGCCTACTTAAAGAGTATCCGTTCCAAGTTTTGTGGCAAGAGTGACTATACTTACTGAGATATATAGGGATATATGAACTAAAAAAATGGGTTACTCTGGGTTTTCACTTATATCTCGGTCAATAGTGAACCGATTTTTCTGATTTTAAATAGCGATTGTCTGCAGGATATTTCTAATAGTTTGACACCATTAACTGGTCTGTATCTTTTTATTTGACTCCGGAAACTTGATTTCAACAGACGGACAGACGGACATCGCTAAATCGGCTTCCCTATCTATAAGGATCCAGAATATATATACTTTATGGGGTCGCAAATGAATAATAAAGAAATTACAAACGGAATGACAAAGTGATATATACCCTATCACTATGTGAAGGGTATAATTATAGATTTTTCTTAGTGATACACTTTCCTATGAAACAGCATCATTAGATTTTTAAAAGGTTTTTTTCGAAAATTGGCTATTTTGCCCCAAAATACCACTGTGCGGCATTAGGGTATGTTTTTATATTACCCATATTGAAAGCATCACTACTTACAGAAAAGTAATAGTTATTTTTTAGAGCATAACCTGTAACTTGTTGTGCGTAAGGGGCCAAAACATTTCGGGCAAGTGCAGCTGCCTTTGTTCTTCCTTAAGTTATTTTGTTGGCGATTTTACTATCGCAATACAAAACTGAGCTGAGTTTAATTTGGCAATCGATACTGTTGTAGCTTAGTCCGTGTGCAACGTTGTGGTACACACAAACTAACTCCGCCTTGGCTACTTCTGTTTCAATTTTAGCCTCTATTGGTACAACAAAATTTTAAATAGATTGGGATAATTTCTGCGAAGTTTCCATTTTAACGTGTTTTTTTGTTTTCAAATGTTTATCAAGGGATCGGCTGCCCTTATATTTTATTATAACATCTGAATGACACAATTTACATTCAACGGTGTTATTATCTTTTTTTTATCCATTTAGCATAGCTAGGAAATTCTTTCCATTTTTCACAAAAAGTGGTGAGTGTTCTTTTTAATGGACCAGTTTTCTCTTCAAAATCCATTTCAATTATTTATCTGAAGATTGTAAATGTTATTTTTTACCAAGCTAAAAGGAAAAAATTGTAAAGAAACCTACCTCAATTTTCAAGTGCTGGGTAATGTTAGATAGTGATGGTAGGATAGGGAAAACATAAGAGATAAGACTTTTACCATATATGTAGCTAAGAAGTAACAGGCGATATGGAAATAGTACTGTACATACGAATTAAATCAAGAATAGAATTGATGGTGAAAGCAATAAATATTAAGAGCATTTTGTGGAACATTTTTTAGCTGGACAAATTTCTTTTTAGCTTGAAACTGGACAGGCCATTAAAAAGCTGGACAATCCAGCCAAAACAAGCCCGACTGGCAACCCTACATGTAAGTTAAATAGGTGATGTTTACAACTAAAAGACACTACTACCGTACAAAGAGTACTGATGATGAAATCACGTAGCTGCTTTCTAAAATGCATTCTACTCGGCTAGTATCGGTAGAAAAATCTGCTTTTTTCAAATTAAATTTTCTTTCAACATTAACGGAAAAATAATAATTTCTTCTAATAAAAAAAAAATTATATGAACTTAAGCCAAACTAAAAAGCGAAAATTTGTATAAAAATAATTTTTATTATAATATTTGCAGTACGAAATAACTCTGCTGGGCATATAAAAAGTCCAATGTAAAGGGTATATAATATTCGGCACAGCCGAATATGGCGATTTAACTTTTTTTTTAATTCTTATAAGATGTGGTGTTTTTTTGCCATTATTCCATATTTAATTAAACATTATAACCAGCGTTGCTAAAGTGATCATTTTATCATGATGATTTTTTGTCAAAATATGATTTGATGGTTTTTTTTTTCTTAAATGATAATTTTGTATATATAAATATTATGACTTTTTATATTGAGCTATTTGAAAGTACTACTTTCACGTACCTTACAAATTTCATCAAATTAAAAAAAAAATAATAACGGTTTTTTTCCAGCTTGTCATGTATTGCTTGTTTGGCCAATATTATACAAGGCTGCATGTAATAGTTTTGCAGGCATAGTGTTAATAAAATGTCAGGGTTGTATATAAAAATGCGACTTTTATTGTTGATCGAGAGGCTGTATAGTACCTCTGGCTATTGCAAGCAACAGGGTTTCATAGTTGTATGTCACAAAGTGTACAAGAGTTATTTGAACATCAGAACGTTTGAGCGTTATATATCCAGGTGACTTACGGGGTGGGGATATGATGTTCTTGCTCTAATAATTTAAACAAAAATAAAAAATCCGCCTTTACTAAATCCATTCAAACGATAGTCACCTGAAAAGACGACATAACGATGTTTGTCCGGCCATCCGGCTGGCTGGATGCCGATGTAATCCTTTTAATTCAACCAATAAAAACAATTAATACATGTAGAAAAATTTAAGAGTTTTGTGTGTAATTTACATACCATGTAAAAGCATACGTTTTACAAAACGCATATGATAATCGTTTTATAAAATTTAGTAATTACCTTGATTTGGAAAACAAATATTTTTTTACAAAACGAAAAAGTCTCTTTCTATGAATGTTTACTAAAAAAAATCCATCTTAAAATTAACTGTAAAAAATTTACTTCGTTTTATATGGAGTAAAGAAGAAAATATTAAAATGGTTTGGTTTAAAAGATTATTCTCCAAAAGAACTCTCATGATTTGACCATTCTTTATTTATAGATGGGAAAGTTCCTTTTTGATAGGTTGATTGAAAAGAATATTTGAAATTTAGATGACAATTTAAGAAAACTTCGTTATTTTCGTTTGCCAACTGTAAGATTCTAGATAATCTCAGTTATTTACAATTTTGGTAAAAATTTCAGAAATTATTAACGCTGTGCATCAAAGATAAATTTGTGTTTATGCATATAAACTTATTTGTTATTACACTTTTTGTCTTTAAAATACAATTTTTAAATAAAAAAACGTGATGATTTTTCCCTAAAATACGATATTATTTTTACCAAATGATTATTTTTTTCTCAAAGCTTCTGGCAACGCTGGTTATAATTGGTATATGGGAACATCAAGTCATATGAGACAGCCAAGTTGTTTATGAACACCAAATGCTACAATAAAACTAGTTCATGGCGGATTTGAAATCGTTAGCTAACTTCGTTTTTTAATTGAAAACTTTACAAAATATTCACTTTCGTACGGGCAATGCTTCTTCCTGATCCTACCCAACAAATTTTTCTTTATGAATTTAATTGGTTTTAACACCAAATCGTAAGAAGAATTCAACCAAGTTTTTAAAAAACTTATGAACATCCTCTGCCTTTATATTATATCCTCTATAAACTTTTTGAGAATTACTGTAAACAAACCAAAACGTTCAAGAGCTACTTTAAGAACTCAACAAACCATTTTTCGTTATAAGCTGTTTTGATTTTCTTTTACATTTGAATAACCATTGGTTATCACAAAATGTATTATAAGGGCTACTGAAAACAAAACCTTTTTGTATTCAACAATTTCCAAAGGTTATTCAGGAACATTTATAAGGTTTGTTAAGTTTGTCTTTATGAATTTAATTGGTTTTAACACCAAATCGTAAGAAGAATTCAACCAAGTTCTTAAAAAACTTATGAACATCCTCTGCCTTTATGTTATATCCTCTATAAACTTATTGAGAATTACTGTAAACAAACCAAAACGTTCAAGAGCTACTTTAAGAACTCAACAAACCATTTTTCGTTATAAGCTGTTTTGATTTTCTTTTACATTTGAATAACCATTGGTTATCACAAAATGTATTATAAGGGCTACTGAAAACAAAACCTTTTTGTATTCAACAATTTCCAAAGGTTATTCAGGAACTGATCCCAATTTTCTTTGATTATAGGGTTTGTTGTAGGTTAAGTTTGTCTAAATGCATTGCATTGGTTCTTACAACAAATTTACATTAGACTTTACACCAAAGTTATACAAATGTTTTGGGCGTTAATCTGTTTACTTTTAACAATCCTAATTAACTTATTGAGATTTGTAAAAACAAACAAAAAAATATTTAAAAATACTTTCAAGAACCCTATTGCTTATATCTCGCTCCGTAGTGAACAACCGCTCTTGCTGATATAAATAGTTAGGTTAAAATGGCTACCCCAAAAGCCCACAGACAAGAAGAAATAATAACCAGTTTAACTACTTTGATATAATAAGACCCCATATATTTCCTCCAGGTTTTGAAAAAAATAAGACCCTAGACAGCTGACTAGTCGTCCCGCTCTTTTTGAATAAATTATTGTCCAACAGTCCCCTTTCATTATCCCTTCCAGCAGTCTACAATCGCTTCTTCGCAAAGACAGAAAAACCTCGCTGCCATCGGTCCGTAAGATCCCCACATAATAATGGAAACTTTACACGAGGTGGTAGTTACTCAAACCGCCATTAATCCTACCCTCACCGCAGAATATATACCAATATTGTAGAACTTAAGTGGAGCACGAAAGTCCATTGCTCTTTCCTTAGGAAATTGAGCCCCTAGCTTCTCAGATCGTCTGTCAATGATTACTTAATTGCAGGCCTACACGATGGGAGGTTTGCCGAGTTTCCCTTGATTGACGTTTGACTATCATGCTATAAACCCATAGACCACATCAGGCTTCACTCAAAATTAAAATACATACATACATTTTAGTATATGTACACAGTTATTTTGGCGGCATCACAGCTACAGAGCAACATGACCACTGTTGTAGCTATGGCCAGATCTGTGATGAAAAATGCAGTTTCCATTTGAGTATAAAAAAAATTCTTTGGGGTCCTTTTAAACCCCAATAGTACTAAATTTTTTCTTTCTTTTTTACTTTTGTTCACAGAGAAATAAAAAACTAAAAAGAATCCTTTAGATATTTACGCGATTTTATTAAAACAGAAGTTGCATATACTTGTTGTAGTTAATGGTTTATATTTTTTTAATGTTATTTAATGCTCCCAATAAACTTTTAAAATCTGACCTTTCATTAAAAAAAAATTAAAATAGTTGCAGTAAAATGCTGTAATTTTTTTCGAAAACCCCCTTTAGAGAAAAGTTGTTTAACCACATTATCATTTTATTGTTTAAGTAACATTTTGGCCGTTGTCGCTTAAAAAATTTAACATAATTTTTTTATCGTCTTTCTGAAGTCGTCTTGATGAATCTTAAAAATAAAAATTTTAACAACTAATATAAAAAAGGGATTAGCGAAAAATGTCATTTATTTTTACTAGATAGCCCCAGAAAGGCCTAGTAAACGATTAAATAAAACAAGCACCCTTATTCCATTTATCGTCGTCTCCATCGTTATCAATTCAATATCAATCTCAAATTTTATCGACATCGTCATCAATTCAATACAAAACAAGTATGCCATAAGAGAAGTGTAACGATGTCGATGGTTTATCGTTTTGTAAAGCACATCTCTAACAATTCAGACAGCTGTTTTTCTTTTTTTGTTTCAGTTTTTATAGTTTTTTTTTTTTGAAAGAGAGCGAAATATTGCCAAAAATATAAAAAACAAAAGGACAGTTTTAATATAAACTATTATTAAATGATCCGAGTGATGTGGAAAAGAAAAAAGAATTGGTGTTACAAAAAAGATTAATAAATCAGAAATCAAATATACATATGTATTTCAATTACCCGATGAAAAGTAAGTAATAAAATAAGTGTTTTTTCTATTTGCAATGAGTTAATTTCTTTGAAAGGTTCGAAAGGTTTTTGCGCCTAAATAAGGATGCATTCAACTATATGCTGGAGACTGTAACACCACATTTAAAAACTCGAGTCAGGTCGACACATATTTCAAATACCATAAAATTGACTGCAACGTTAAGGTTTTTAGCGCAAGGATTCTACCAGCTTAGTGTCGCTAATGATTTTAACTTAGGATTATCTCAGCCAGTGGTGTCTAAGATAATTTTTGAGTTTGTGGACGTTATAGAAAGGAAAATTTGTCCACTATGGATAAAATTTGCTATGACAGACGAAGAAAAAGAGATCTGATTTTCCTGATGTCATTGGGTGTGTGGATGACACCCTCATAAAAATATTGGCTCCAAAAAAAGAAAATCAGCATCTCTACTTAAATCGCAAGGCGTATTTTAGCTTAAATGCAATGATTGTAAGTTCTTAAAAATATTTTGCTTGTTCTTTTTTTTTATTATACGTATGTATTTTTTATCAACTAAGATTTGTGTTCACAAAATGCGAATACGCTTCTTAGATGCCCGATTTGGAGGTTCTTCTCATGACTCTCTAATATGGAATGTCAGTCATGCTTAACGTATTTTAAAAGAAAAATACAATGCTGGTGATCGTAATTCGTGGTTATTAGGTAAGAGCTCAATTTTTATTAAAAATTATAAATTTTTTATATATCCTTCTTAGGTGATGCAGGCTATTATCTACTTGAGCCTCTTTTAATGATAACATACCGGTCCACGGCTTCAGGTGCGGAAGCTATTTATAATGCGAAACATGCGAAAGCACGGAATATAGTGGAACGAACTATTGGAGTTCTTAAAACCCGTTTTCGATGCCTTCTTGGCGCTCGTCAGCTGCATTATATCCAGGCAAAGACAGTAAAAATTGTTAATGTTTGCGCTGCACTTAACAATATATGTATGCAATATGGTTTAGATATTGCAGATGAATAAGATAGTATACAAATTTATGAAGAAGTGTATGACGACGCAAGGGGTGCAATTTTCGGCGCTCTGTATAGAAGTTGAAGCTGGCAGTATTTTACTTTCATTTTGAGGAACCATATCGTTGCTTTCCACAACTTATATTTGCACATCCTTACATTCAATAACCTCCGCTCCCTGAAAAAATCCTTTTGGGCTTAGCTGCTTTTGAAATTAAATCAGATTAGCCACGGCTTCTTCCAGCGGGCTAAGTATCATTTGTTTATAAATTCCGCCCCCAGTAGACGTACACTCTGCCTTATTTGCAACTAACTTTTTCTTTACTTTGGATTTTAAATCCCGCCAAACCTTCAAAAACAATTTTATTATGCAACAAGTAAGAGCGCTATATTCGGCTGTGCCGAATCTTATATACCCTTCACATTTACCTTTCGCAATCCCAAACTTTTTTTATTTTAAACCATTTTTTTAATTATAAAATATTTCTAATTTTTAAATAGGGGTCGGTGTCATTTTTTAACGCTCCACGGGTGACGGGGAAGTTGTAGGGGTTTTTATCCTAATTTTTACAAAGTCGGTCGTACACTTTATTACTCTAAGGCCAACTCTGAAGAAGTTGTGGGCATTTTCATATCATTTTTGTAAATTTTGTATGGCAACCCCCTTAGGGCGTGGTGATAGGGGGTAAGTATATTTTAGGAATATGTTTGGGAGGGAAAACTAATAGGGGTCGGTCGTACACTTTATTGCATTTTTACATCATTTTTGTTAATTTTGTATGGCAACTAATTGATGTCTGTGATACATTTTTTTCCTCTACGGGCGACTCCGGGGAAGTTGTAGCGGTTTTTACCTAATTTTTAAAATTTTGTATGGCAACCATGTCAGGGGCTGGAGATAGAGAGTAAGTATGTTCCACAAAAATGTTTGGATGGATAAAATAATTCGGGTTGGTCTTACATTTTACCTTTGTAAGAGAACCCTGGAAGCCGTAGGAGCGATTTTAAAAATGTTTAAATTAAGCTTTGTATGGCAACGCTGTTATATGTATGAACACTAATACTAATAAAATTTTTGTTTTGGGTTTGTTTCAATAATATCAACATGACTGATTCAGTTGTTTTCTTTTTTTGTTGTTTTTTATTATTACATGCAAAAGTATGTTCTTTGTTGTTGTTGTAGACTCAAAAAAACACGATTTTTTGCTTATATTTCGGTCATTTATCGGGCGATTTTGCTGAATTTCAACACCAATTTTCTCGCGACTATCTGTGACAATTTGACACCACATTCGGGTCTATGCGATATTAGGGGGCTTCAGAAAGTTGATTTCAACCATAACACGGACATCGCTAAATCGGCTTCCCTATCTATAAGGATCCTGAATATATATACTTTATGGGGTCCCAAATGGATAATAAAGGAATTACAAACGGAATAACAAACTTATATATACCCTTATCATTTATATGAAGGGTATAATAATCTTTTTATCACTATTTATCTTACCCTTTGCCAACCTGCTCTTTTCGGTGGACCAAAGGCATTTAATATCGTTGCAATTCTTCCCCACTGTTCTTTGATGTCACTGGGAAGACTGCCTTTTTGGAAACCCTTGGCAAGTGGTGGATTTTTTTTCATCTCCTATACTAATTTATTAAATTGTATACAGTTTGTATTTTTTTTTCTTTTTCCTCTTTTTTTAACTTAAAATTGTGCCATTGAACAAAAAAATTTAAAAACACTAAAACTGTTTCGACACAAACCAAACCGACGATAAAATCAAAGCCAATTTACATCGATGCCGTCGTTAACGTTGCGTACGGCATACGAAAAATGCATCGACGCTTGTCGATAAGATTTGATATTGATGATGGGTATACTGTTTTACAACAATCGACGCAAAACGACATCGTTTCGTATTGATGACGCTAAATGGAATAAGGGTGAAGTAATTTCTTGACTAAGTAACTATTTTTGCTTATGCTGTCGCAAAACTTACAGCCCCCGCTTTTTGATGTTCTTACAAAATTATTTAAATTACTAGTTTAAAGAGGCAAGTTAAAAGATTTTCGAATTAATTATCTATCGTATACGCCACGTTTTAGGACTTTTTCCTAATTTGTGGGGGTAAGATAAAATTATAAAAACCGTTAAATTTTAAAATCTTTTGCATAATTAATAAGATTATACGTTATTGTTAACGACGCTATAAAGCAACACGCTTTTGATTATACGCTATGTATGTAAAAGGGACTGGTAAATCGACTTCGATTATAGTCGAAAATCGATTTTGACCCAAAAAAAATCGATTTTTTGTAATTGCCTTTTTTTAACGATTTTATACTGAAATCGATTATTGAGTCCAAAAAATCGATTTTACCTAAAAAAACTTTAAAATGCTATAAATTTCAAGAACTACTTCTTTAAAACAATTTATTTTAACTATCTGCACCAAAAACTCATATGTCAGTATGAAGCGTTAATGTATTATTTTAAAATTTGTGATATTTGAGTGCAAAAGTAAATAAAAAAATGCGTTCTAGTCAGATTTGGAAAAATTTTTTAACAATTTAAAATAGAGAAAATAGTTCAGTATGCAGTACAGTAAAAATAACTTATTGTCATTAAAAATTAAATGTGTATGTCTGTTCGTATTTAAATTTTTAGGCTTTTTCATTTTATACATTGAAATTATAATGGATAAACATATATGTACATATATGTGTATATTCTTATGTGCATATGAAGTTAAGCTATCTGAATTTATTTATGACCTGCGTTCTTTTTATTCATTAAATATGTACACCTTTTCCAGTAATACCTTTCTTTCTATTGGAAAAGTTTAATTAATCAAAATAAAAATCGACTATGAATTTTAATCGATTATGGGCTTCGATTAATCGACTATGAAAATCGAGATTAAAATAGTTGATCGTAAAATCAAAAATCGATTTTCGGCTTTGCCTGCCATTTCCTAGTATGTACGTCACAAATCCATCCGATGGCCAAATTTTCGATGACGCTGAGGCATAATTGAGGTTCAATGCCATTTATATGCCAAATTATCTCATCTATTGGCTTATAAATTCTTGCTTGCTTATTGACGTACACCTTTTCTTTCAAATAACCTTAAAGAAAAAAGTTCAACGATGTCCAATCTCATTATCTTGGCGGGCAATTGACCTCGCCACTACGTGAGATAACACGGCCATTGAATTTGTCACGCAAAAGAGTCACTGTTTTGTTATCTGTGTGGCAACTGGCACCGTCCTGTAAAAACCATATCCATATCTTCCAATTCGGATCATAAAAAGTTCGTTATCATCTCACGATAGCCAACACCATTCAAAGTAACTGCATGACCGGCCTTATTTTGGAAAAAAAATATGGCCTAATGTTGCCGCCATCCCATAAACCGCACCAAACAGACACTATTTGTGGATGCATTGGTTTTTCAACAGTCCAAATGCGGCAATTCTGCTTATTGACGAATCCACTGAGGTGAAAATGTGCCTCATCACTGAAGAAAATTCTTCTTCGAAAATTTATCACCCACGGTTGCCATATCTTGCCACCTTTCTGACCATTGACGACGTTTGAAATGGTCAAGAGGCTTTAGTTCTTGAGCCAATTGTACCCTGCTAGCGTATAAATGGAAGTCTTTATGCATAATGCTCATAAACGACGAGCGTGAGAGGTGCAATTGTTGGGCACGACGACGAGTTGAGGTGGACAGATCTTCAGCCACACTGTCGCAGTAATATTTTCTGCAGTACGACCTGTACGAGCATGCCCTGGTGTTTTTACATTTTCTATGGACAGGGTTTGCTAAATTTGTAAAATTTTTTCGATTGTACGCACATTTGGACGATGAAATTTACCGAAAAAATCACGAATTGCATGATATACGATCGTATTAATTTTTTCATCAGATTAAACCTTTTTTCAATTTTAGTAGGCGGCAAATGAGAAAATTGAGAAAAAAATACAAAAGAGTGTAAAACAGTGCTGCCAATCGAGTTTCTATTTTACTCAGCCCTAGCGACAAAATAATTTTAAAAAGTATTTGTAGATTAAACACAAAAAAGCAAAAAAAAAACTTTTATTTAAAACGACTTGTATTAAGAGCTTTTTTCTTTTCGTTTTATTTTTTGTTTTAAATTGCTAAATGTTTTTAAACTGTAGAAATACAAAATAACAAAATAAAAATAGATCACCACACCGGCACAGATTTTAATCTATGAAACTTTCTAAAAACAAATTTAGCTTTTTATGGAAACACAATATTAAAATGTGTTTAAATTAGTGTTGACAACTTCAAAAATCAAGATAAATGGTATCACATATATTTTTAAATGGTAAAATGGAAAAATCATTTACATATATATTTTACGGTCTAAAAATTATCCAAAAAATGTATAATTATAATTATAGAAATTATCAACCTTGGTGTATGTACGCAACCGCCGCCTTCGATACAATTAAATAGTATACTTGAAAAATTTCAGTTTAAAATAACAGTTTTCGTGTTATTTGGAATGAAAAAGTTAAAAAAATTTTTCTGTCTGCATGGTAACTATTCCTGTGCTTCTATCCAAAAAACATTTTATCTCAGAAAGAAGTTATTATATAACTACTATCAGGTTTGAAGTCGATAACTGTAACAGTTTGCGAGTTATATCGTATCAGAAACTTTAGAAAATCATCAACTACTGCATTATATACTTAAGTATTAATACACTGGTACCATTTTGAACTTATCGCTTTCAAATGTCCTTTTGAAATACGTTTTAACTGACTCGAATAAATTTATCTTAACAAAATTTGGCAATTATGTTAAAATTTATGTCACCGTAATGCAAATAAATATGATCGCTTCATTTTTTAACATAGCCTCCGAACAAATGTCCACCCGTAATACTGATTTTGGGAGTAGCCACCATGAATATTACTTTATCTCCACACAGTTTTGAATATACTTGTATGTATGTACAGTTGGGCAAAATACATGCTTTGCTGTATTTGAAATACAAAATACTTGGTCCGCTTGTATTTAAAATACCAAATGCTTTCAAGTCGAGTATTTAAAATACTACCGTTCAAAGAGTTGTAACATGGTTTTCTCGTCGGCTGAGGTAACTTAGTCGTGTCCAGGGTCTACTACAACTTCGATATATTACGATACAAATAGCAATAAATCAACGATAACTTAGCCGGCTACCAACGATGCTCTACAAGTACTCGGATGATGATTTCGGCTTTATTCGCTCTGGTATGTCGGAGTATGCGGGATCGGTAATTTCGGTGTCGGTTGTTCAGGTTTGGCTCGAGGATCGGGAATTCGGGTGTGATCGTTGGTAACTCGGGATCGTGTATCGATGCGTCGGTGGTGTTTGAAGACTAAATAGCGCTTGATACTACCGGTTAACATACGTACAATGTTGCTTAAGCTACCTTCACACTATTCTACAAGTGTTTAGATTTTCATTGGATTTTGAGAGAGCCAAATAAAATGATTTTTGGTTTGACTGTCAAAAAATTAAATAAGAAATAATGCGCATTACATTTTGTCTTTACACTATCACATTTGAAATAAAATTAAAATCTGTGTAGTACTTAAACATCTGTTTTTGAGTTTAAAAAAAACTTTAACTTTTAAAGCAAGTATTTTTTAATTTGAATTTAACAAAAGGGTGAAAAAATACTGTTAGGCAATAAAAAGTGACGTTCAGACTTGCAGTTAGTTCATCAGACATGTTTTTTTTAACTAATTTCTGCAATAAATTCTTAATTTCACTTTTAATATTTACTATTTGTAAAAATTTTTGCTAGCACTAAATCATTAAACAGCTGTTCATCAGGGATGGAACTTTTAGTAATATTTTAAACTTTTGCACATTCTTCGGGTGATTATTGGTTTGCCGCATAAACATCGAAAACCAATAATTCTTCGACGTTTTGTATATTTTTTTTTGTATTTGTACTTACAGTTTTATAATTTATTTTAAATAAGAAGGTTGAAACTTAGGTTCATAATAATTATAAATTTTCAGATGTAAAAAAGTTTTCGAGCGTCGCTTTTACACAAAATCTGTTTTAAAACTTATTTTATATATATATTTGTACATATGTGTGTATATGCCTTTAAGTTTTTATGTGATATTTTTATAATATTACTGGTTTTTAAAAGCGAGCTATAAAATCTAGTGGAAAAATGTATAATAGTTATCGTAAGTTTACTAAGACCATATTTGTCAGCCATTACATACATACATTTTTGTTAATAAACCTACCATTTTCGCATAGTTTTCATATATCAAAAATTACCATAAGGTTAGAATTTATTAAAAATTCAAAAAAGGCATTTTAATTTATTAAAAGTTGTGTTTCAGGTACATAACCAAATAGTCCAAACTCACACAAATTAATCCAAACCTACCCAAAAGCGTTTCAGGTAACAAATTTTCCACAGCAAAGAGAACGTTTGAGATAAATTTCCTTTCCTGTACAAGGGTTTCAACAAAATTTTTGTTGTAGGTACATTTTTTTATAAAAATCTGTAGATTTCTTTAATATAAAATACGATTTAGAACATTTAGATACATTTTATATATGATGTATATGCTATGTTTTAAAAATTCTATGGGGTGTAATCGTCTAAATAAAATTTTACTTTTTAACTAAGCAGCATGTGAGCATTTAAAAATTTTCAATTATAGTTCTTTGCGTTCCAGGTATTTTGAGCAACTTTGGTAAGCTTGGAGAGTAATTTCTTTACTCTCATATGTCGGAACAAGATCGAGATCTTTTGGAACACGCTTAATATTTGTTAAGACTTTATAACTGATTAAAACAAATAAACAATGTTTTAAAAATTTTCTTGATTTGCGTTTGCGGGTTAATTAATAAAACGCTTGTATAAAATAAATTCAATCAAAAAAAATTGTTTTTTTTTATACAAAGTAAGTTCATTTTGCTAAAAAACTCCATTTTTTGACACCTATCGATTTTTTAAAAAAAATATATAAATATACATATCAAAAGTTATAATTTTACAACACTTTTAATGAAAAAAAATTACTTTTACAACTTTTTAATTTAATTTTAATTAAAAATATTTTATTTCCTAATAAATAACTATAAATTTCATAAAAATATTGTTTAAAATTATTTTACAATACCAAACTTTATATAAACTTTCCATGCCTGATTTTCTTTATGGCTGCTGTAAATATGCAACTCTGATACATGCAAAATCTAATGATTTAGAAAAATTTCTAAAAATGAAGAGAGCCATACTACTGTCAAATTTCTTTAGGTATTTTTTGACATTTCATAACATAATGTCTTCACACTATTATATTTTCTCCTTTTATTTGAGTTTTTTGACAAGTGTTTTACCCAGTATTATAGTCTGAAGGCACCTTTAA
The DNA here is from genome assembly GCA_963583895.1 of Melanophora roralis. NCBI lineage: Eukaryota > Metazoa > Arthropoda > Insecta > Diptera > Rhinophoridae > Melanophora > Melanophora roralis. The sequence goes on from OY757192.1 coordinate 8,494,893, forward strand.
TGCTATTGGCTAAATACGTACAATAGTACTTAATGCTATCGGCTAAATACGTACAATGGTACTTAATGTTATCGGTTAAATACATACAATGGTGCTTAACGCTATCGTCTAAATACCTACAATGGTACTTAAAGCTACTAAACAGTCAGCCAAAGCCGCTGTGAGAACAGTCAGTCGAAAACGCTGTGAGAACAGTCAGCCGAAGCCGCTGTGAGAACAGTCACCCAAAGCCGCTGTGAGTACAGTCATTCGAAACCGCTGTGAGAACAGCCAGCCGAAGCCGCTGTGAGAACAGTCAGTCGAAAACGCTGTTAGAACAGTCAGCCGAAGCCGCTGTGAGAACAGTCATCCGCAGCCGCTGTGAGAACAGTCAGTCGAAACCACTGTGAGAACAGTCAGCCAAAGCCGCTGTGAGAACAGTCAGTCGAAACCGCTGTGAGAACAGCCAGTCGAAACCGCTGTGAGAACAGTCAGCCGAAGCCGCTGTGAGAACAGTCAGTCGGAACCGCTGTGAGAACAGTCAGCCGAAGCCGCTGTGAACGAACAAGCATGTATCCAGAAAAGTGTCCAATATTTATTCAGATTTTTTATATAAAAAATTTGTTAATATTATAATCGTGATTCAAGAAGCCAAAAGCTAATTTCAAAACCAATATAACAAATATAATAATTAACTGAAATAACCTCCTGATGATGCCACACAACAGAGTGGCAAAATATTGAAAAAAATTTGCAAAAAAATAAACATAAAAATAGACCTAAAGCTTAAAAAGTAGACTTATTTATTAACTTAATAACTAAATAAGCTATACTTCGGCTGTCCTACAGTCCTCTTTTTTTTTTTTTTTGTAGACGCCTGCTCGGGGGTGATGGGGCGGTGGCTAATGCACGGACATGCAATTGAAAGCATACCATCGAGTCCACAGTATAAGCCGAATAACCTAAAGGGACGACTTCACGTCGTACGTTTATGACCCGAATGTTTACATCTCCAGCGATGGGTATCACGTTCTTATTGTGCCGGTATTAACATGTGAGATGTCTGGGGTCGTTCTTCCCTTTTTAGAGCCTCAAACATATTCGTGGGGGAGATAAGCTCGTCGAGGCTGCCGAAGTTCTGTCGGCGAACGTAATACCGGTATTCGGTTCATAGCCCATCATAAATTCGATCGAGGTGGTTTTGTTTCCGGAGGAGCGGGGGTTGCCTTGCGAGAGTAAGCATACACAATATAAAGTCTTTGGCGCGCTCACGCCCGCCCTGCCTTCGGTTATAGAATGTCTGTTAAAGATGTGGCAGCTAACGGTTCCGCAAGAAGAATTTCTCTATTTCTCACCTGAAAACTGACCACGTGCTGATCGTCCCTCGTTTTACTCGGTACCATTTGAAAGCGTTGCCCTGCAGAACGCTCAGCATTGATGGCAGTAACTGGTTGGGAGCTATATGGAGGCTCTCAGACAATTCCTCGCAGCTGCTGTAGCAAGTTTTCCGTGGAAGTTCTTTGACTTCTTTGACCGAAGGTTTTCTGCTAGCTGCTTGCGTAGATGTTCTACCATGTAGCTGGTGGTGGGTATGCCGACATTTCAGCATTGCTCGATTAACTGCTCCTTTCTAAGTAGGTAAATCCATCCGACGGAGTCTGTTTGTAGTGTGCGGCTTGTAGATGGAGTTGTCCTGTTTGTAGCTGTGTTGTTTCGGAATTGCTATTATCGTGATGTTGACTCGATTCCTCCTCGTTGGCTGCGGTTTTTATTTTTCGCAATGCGACTTGGAATCGGGTCCGTGCTCGGGAGCCATTTTGTAACGTGGTTTTGTCGTCGGCTGAGGTAACTTAGTCGTGTCCACGGTCTACTCACGGGCCCACAAACTTTAAGTTATAAGACGATTATTTACCCTTTTTCGGGGGTTACAATATTATTTTGCTTTATTGAATTAACTTTTATCTTGAATACAACTTCGATATATTTCGATACAAATAGCATCAAATCAACGATAACTAAGCCGGCTACCAACGATGCTCTACAATTACTCGGATGATGATTTCGGCTTTATTCGCTCTGGTATGTCGGGGTATGCGGGATCGGTGATTTCGGTGTCGGTTGTTCAGGTTCGGCTCGAGGATCGGGAATTCGGGTGTGGCCGTTGGTAGCTCAGGATGGTGTATCGATGCGTCGGTGGTGTTTGAAGACTAAATAGCGCTTGATACTACCGGCTAGCATACGTACAATGGTGCTTAATGCTATTGGCTAAATACGTACAATGGTACTTAATGCTATCGACTAAATACGTACAATGGTACTTAATGCTATCGGTTAAATACATACAATGGTGCTTAACGCTATCGTCTAAATACGTACAATGGTACTTAAAGCTACTAAACAGTCAGCCGAAGCTGCTGTGAGAACGGTCAGTCGAAACCGCTGTGAGAACAGTCAGCCGAAGCCGCTGTGAGAACAGTCAGTCGAAACCGCTGTGAGAACAGTCAGCCGAAGCCGCTGTGAGAACAATCAGTCGAAACCACTGTGAGAACAGTCAGTCGAAACCGCTGTGAGAACAGTCAGCCGAAGCCGCTGTGAGAACAGTCAGTCGAAACCGCTGTGAGAACAGTCAGTCGAAAGCGCTGTGAGAACAGTCAGCCGAAGCCGCTGTGAGAACAGTCAGTCGAAACCGCTGTAAGAACAGTCAGTCGAAACCGCTGTGAGAACTGTCAGCCGAAGCCGCTGTGAGAACAGTCAGCCGAAGCTGCTTTTAGAACAGTCAGTCGGAACCGCTGTGAGAACAGTCAGCCGAAGCCGCTGTGAACGAACGGGCATGTATTCAGAAAAGTGTCCAATATCTATTCAGATATTGATTGTTCCCACTCGCAGGTCTCGAGTGTTCTTGAATCGGTGGTAGTGCAAACCGATTGTCTCTCCGAACGGGGTCTTTGAGACTTGATTGCCGTATTTCAGTCGGGTCTGTATCGCGCCGATCTTCAATTCAATTACGTATCTTATACTAAATTTTACATATACTAAATGAGAATTATATCCAACTAGCTAACTTAAACTTAAACGAAATATCATACTAAAGCTACACTTCCACTATAGGAAAAAGCCGTGAGGCTGGTATTACGCTATCTAATAAAAGAAATAACATATGTAACTGGAATATTTCCACGTTACAGAGTACTGATGATGAAATTGCGTGGCTGCTTTCGAAAATGCATTCTACTCGGCTAGTATCGGTAGAAAAATCTGTTTTTTTCAATATTAAAGTTTCTTTCAACATTAACGGAAAATAATAATTTCTTCTAATAAAAAGAAATTATATGAACTTAAGCCAAACTAAAAAGCAAATATCTGTGATTTGAATGAGTTGAATAAAAATCTGCCTTAAATAAAATCAGCTTCGTTTGGTTAACACATGAATTCATTCATTGTGTGAGATTTACTCACATTTTTGATTGAATAAATAAACGGTTGCTTGTGAATAAATCAGAAAAAATAAAACTGTGCAAGAACCAAAGTTGCCGTCGTAAAGTTTTGAACGACACATATATTTTTTTTTCTTATATATTTTATTATTGAATCTTCGCTTAAGCGAACTAACAATAAGTATTCAAATCTTAAAACTAAGTAATTAATACTAGTCCAGTCAGTATCAGACTAAAATTTAAGTTCTCACAATAAGGATTACAAATTTTAAAAGTTTCATCTAAGAGCAATAGTATCCCTTCTTTTTAGGCGGGTGTGGATGCTTCGAGCGAGCGGATTTGGATGAGTTTCCAACTTATTTAAATACTTGTCCACATAGTTTAGGATTTCGCTTTTTACTAGTGAAACTTCTAGATCCTTGTGGATGTTGCTGTTTTTGACATACCAAGGAGCACCAGTTATCATTCTTAGAATTTTGTTTTGACGGCGTTGGATTTTTTCGATGTTAGAGGCGGAAGCAGTACCCCATAATTGTACACCGTAGCACCAAATTGCTTTTAAAATCGAGTTGTAGAGTAGAGGCTTACAATCAAGACGTAGCACAGAGTTTCTACCAATTAGCCAGTGGATTTGAGCAGCTTTAAGTTTCATTTGCGTCAGCTTTGCATCTATATGAGGCTTCTATGTAAGGCGGCGATCTAGGTGAATACCAAGATATTTTGTCTCAGATCGTTGAGGCACATTATGGTTGTTGATAGTGATTGGAGGGCACGTTTCTTTGCGTAAAGTAAAAGTAACGTGGGTGCATTTTTGTTCATTTATCTTTATTCCCCATAACTTTGCCCATTTCTCAACCTGAGTTACGTGTTGTTGCAGCTGGTTCGAAGCCTCTTTAGGGTCTTTGTGAATACTAAGAAAAGCAGTGTCGTCAACAAATGTCGACGTGTGTGTGAAACTATTGGTTGGCATATCTGCCGTATAAAGCAAGTACAAAATTGGACCTAGTATACTTCCTTGAGGGACAACAGCCTCTATTGGTTGGGAACAACTTATTTGGTTTCCCTCTTTGATCATAAATTGTCGGCCTGTTATGTATTTTTCTAAAAGGTTGAAAATATTAGCTGGAAGGTTGAGCTTTAGTTTGTTTAGACGGCCTTCATGCCATACTTTGTCGAAAGCTTGTGAGACATCGATAAAAAGCCCGGAGCAGTACTTCTTTTCCTGAAAGGCTTTTCTTGTAACCTGTACCAACCTGTGAGTTTGTTCGATGGTACTATGTTGACTTCTAAAGCCGAATTGGTGATTTGGAATGCAGTTGTTGTCATTCAGGATCGGATTTAGCTTCTTTTTTAACAGTTTTTCGAACAATTTTGACATTGTGGGTAACAAACTTATGGGCCTATAAGATTCTACCTTCGAGGGATCTTTGACAGGCTTAGAAATCATCACATATATTTAATAAATTTTTTAGGATACTTTTTTATACAAATAACAGCTAAAATAAGTAGTTATAATTTTTTACTCATTTTGGATTGAAAACTGTAAGTTCAGAAAGGGGAAATTATAAATTGTTTTTTAACTGTTTCCAGATTAACATAATGAATTTTCTTTTTATTAAATTATTATTAATTCTCTTTTAAAGTTTCTACGTATTTTATGGTGAATTTCACGTTAACATTTTTAAAGTAATCGACGTAAACGCTTTCTGTTTTTTTAACAAACCAAAGCTATATAAAATAAAAAAATACCTTCTAGAAAGGTTGTTGATACAAGCCTTAAATTTATAAATTTATTATGAAAGCTATTGTAAACGGATTGCAAAGAAATATTTATTCAAGAAAGCTGATCCTTTTTGACAACATTGGCAATCAGTGCTTATAAAAAGTTTACATGTCTAATGATATAACCAGCTTACAAAAAAATTAACTAAATTTTTTTCACTTTGTTTAAAATAAACCAAAAAAAACTGACCAGTGCTGGCTATTTTGACCGCTAAAAGTATATTGGTTTAGGGTATTTTATAAGTTTCCAGTACTGGGCGTTTTTTACGAATGCAGATGCTAGCGGTTACCAAAAACTTATTAAAATTTTAAATTTCTGGTTGTTCTAACATCTCTTAAATAGCTAAAAACTGCGTTTCTTTAAATCGGATGATAAGATGTTTTAAAAATCGTATATAATGACCAATTATTTTATGTACTTCGCTTGCATTTGTCCATTGCAAAATAACGTATTTTTTCTGTTAAAATTGTGTATCTGGGGGCAAATTACGGCATTCTATTCGAATCAAAATTTAAAAATTTTTATCAGAAGTCCTAGTTTCAAAGCATTGACAACTCGACCGATCGAGTAGAATTTCGATTCGAGTCAAATGCCGTAATTTGCCCCCTGGTTTTTTTTGTACTTTTGCCAAAGCTATATCAGTGTTGTCATAAACTGATATTACAAAATTTCTAGTTGCTTAAAAACAAAGCGCTGGATATTTGAAAAACAGTTTGATCACATTACATCAGCTACTTAGAATTTTACCCAAAAAGATTTGTGTTTTTATACGCATAAACGTTTAAAACAATATTAACTTGACGTTAATTATGCATAATGCTAAATCAATTTATTGTTAAAAAGTATAAAAATTTAATTTTTGACAATTTAAACATAATTATTTAAGCATTTTTAGCGAAAAGAGAAGTTTTTACTAACACTTAGCACTGTTTTTGATACCTTAAGTGCCAAACAAGAAATATGACAAGAACTATAGCAAGCCTTCGTTATACACGGCTGGCAAAGTTTAAAAGAAACAACTACGTCACATAACGTTAAACCATGACCATGGCGCCATTTTTTTTTGTCTGTTATTCTCATTAAATGCTAGGATTTTTTGTTCAGTTTTGCTCACTGATGTTAATACGATTGAATTTATGTTGATTGGTTTGAACATTAAATAAAATCAAAAAACCAACAACAATAGCTCGAATGAAATGACTTTAAATCATGCATTGGCTTATGTCATGGATGCGTTTGAACAAAATAACAAAACGGAATAGGTTTTCGTATCATGATTAAATCATCAACAAATTTTATACTGAGTAAACCAGTCTCTGATACATACATACCTTTATTTAAAAGAGTTGCATTTTACCCGTTAATTTTTTAAAAGACGGTCGGAAAGAAATTTGTGTTGGGGTCAGTCCTACATTTGACCTATCCACGGATACTCTGGCAAATGAAGGGGGACTTATTACAATTTCAAAAAGGTGGTGTTGGAGCCCCCTTAGGCAATGTATATAGGGGTAAAGTTTGTTACAGTAAAATGTTTGGGAGGGGAAACTAATGGAGATCGGTTGTACCCCTTATATCTCTAATGCCGACTCTAGAGAAGTTATGGGCGTTTTTACGTCATTTTTTAAATTATGTACAGCAGCCCTCTAAAGGTGATGGAGATAGGCACTCAGTATGTTTGAGGAATATGTTTGAAAGGGGAAACCTAATGGGGGCTTGTGATATATTTTACTTCTCTAGGGGCGACTCCAAAGAAGTTGTAGGGGTTTTTACCCTATTTTTTTTTCCAATTTTGCATGGAAATCCCCTTAAGAGGGTTGATATGGCGGATAGTTATGTTCTAGGAGAAAAGTTTAAAATGAAAAATTAATTGGAGTCATTTCACCTATCTATGGGCACCCTTAGGGCCAGGAAGCGCAATGCACGTGGTGTTTGATGGTGGACGAGTGAGCTTGCTGTGGAAAGGAGGGTGCTGAGGGGCCTAAGGAAGCGTTATCAGAGGGCGGGAGCGACTGGAAGTGCGGATGTGAGTGATCGAAGTTTGGCTTATAGGTCCAGGTTGCGGTTGTATAAGGCTATGGTAGTTAGGGTGAAGGAGGCAGAGTGAAGGAGTTTTGTGGATGTTAATAGGGATGACCCCTGGGGTCGAGTGTATAGGATTTGTAGAGGGAAGGATAGACATGTGGATGTGTTTGGCTTGCAGGTTGCTGGAAAGGTGATTACGTCTTGGAGAGAGTATGTTGATGTCCTGCTTGGTGAATTCTTTCCCAGGGATGGGAGTATGAACCTCCCTTTCAGTCTGGATGTACCTGTTCCTCCTGCTCTGGAGGAGAGTGTGATTGCGGATCGTATGACAATGCTAAAGAGTGGAAGGTCTCCCGGTATGAATGGAATAACTACCCAGGCAGAAAAAGACAATCAAACCCATTCTGTCCCGACGTTGGGAGAGGACTCTCAATATCAAAATTACGTAAATTTAACAAGTTAACAATGCTGTCTCGATGTTAAAATGATAACGCCAAATGGACGTCTTTCGACTTTTAGTTTTTATGTTGTAGCAATACTGTAAATTTAAATTTACGGTATAAGAATAACATTTTTTTTCTTTTCTGTCTTAGGAGTTTGACTTGCTTTTGTTGAAATGGTGGACATTGCTACTTTAGGCTTTTAAATAAAAGATTTCCTTAAATAAGTATGTTTATATGTACCAAAATAAAACATGCAAAAGACTTTTCAACGCATCTTAAGGGTTTTTTTAAGTTTTTCTTACGTTTATAAATTTTTTTAATTTAAAAATATAAACATTTTTCATTTTGAAAGCAAATTTGACATTTGCAAACAAGAGTTGCGATTTTGTGAAAACAGTACTGTAATGGTACAATATTTTGAAAGAGTCGAAATTTTGTGTTTACAGCGCTGTGGTGGTACAACATTTTTATACCATCGTTTTAGAATTGTATATTTCTGCCTGGGTAGTGAAATGTGTAAAAACATTTATCGAGTTATACTTGAGTACCTGGTGGCTATGTACTCAAAGTGTGTGAGTGGGGGATATTTTCCTAGGAAGTGGAAGTTGGCTAGAGTGATTGTTTTGTTTAAGGCTCCGGATAGAGTTAGGAGTAATCCTCGTTCGTATAGGGATGTAAGTCTTTTTCCGGTGTTTGGAAAGTTACTTGAGAGGATTTTGGTTCATAGACTTAAGGAGGTTATGAATGAGGTTCCGTGTGAATAGCAGTTTGGTTTTGGGAAGGGTAAGAGTGTTGAGTGTGCATGGATATATGTAAATGATTGTTTCGAGCGAGGTGCGGCAAAGTATGTTTGGTGTCTGTTCGTTGATTTTAAGGGTACGTTTGATTATTTGTCTTGGTCGAGTGTGTTGGCTAGGTTATGTGAAGTGGGGTGTGTGGATGTTCGCTTGTGGGAGAGTTATTTTTCTGATAGACGGGCCTGTATTTTTGGGGTGAATGAAAGTGTTAGTGTAAATGTGGTTCGTGGATGTCTACAGGGTTCTATCCTGATCGCATTTATTTGGGACCTTATGATGGATTCGCTGCTGATGCTGATGATCTGCTTGTTATTGTTGAGGGTCAGTGTCGGTCCGAGATTGAGTGCCGTGGTGAGGAGGTTATGCGCGTTGAAGGGGACTGGAGTGAACGAGTCGGGGTGAGTGTGGCAGTGGAAAAGTCAGCGGCAATGCTGCTGAATTGCAGGTGGTCGCAAAATTGACCTCCACTGGTGAGGATGAATGGAGTTTACATTAGAAATGCATTTGCAGTTAATTATCTGGGGGTTTCTATGAAGGAGAGAATGAATTTCAGTGTGCACCTGGATTGAGTGCGTCAAAAGTTAGTGGGTGTGGTTGGTACAGTTAGGCATGTTTTGAGAAGTGATCGGGGCCTCAGCAGGCGTTCTGTTGGCATTATGTATGATGGACTGTTTGTTGCGTGTGCGTTGTATGGTGCCCCAGAATAGTGTTAGGCGGTAAGGTCTGTTGAGCGACGGCGTAAGATATTGTCTTGTCAGAGGATTATGTTGTTGGCTTTTGTTCCGGTATGTTGCATGGTCTCTACCGAGGCGCTGCAGGTATTGGTTTGTAAGCCGCCCTTGGATCTGGAAGTTGTGCGGAGGGATATTTTGTTAAGGTTGAAGAGAGGTTTGCCTCTACTGGATGGTGAGTGGATCGAATGCAGTGAGATGGAGCGAATGGGTATCGCTGAAAGAAAGGTTCTTCTGAATGAGTGTGTTTGCGGCAGGTGGCAGGGTGATGGGATGAAAGTGAGAAGGGTCGGGTGACTTATGGATTTGTTTCGGGTGTTTGTTTTGTTAGTAATAGTCCGGGTCTTGTTTTTGGCCTTGCCTTGGGTTTTTTCCTGACTGGACATGGTTCGTTTAATGAATTTTTGTTCCGCAGGGGGTTGAATGGGACTAGTAGGTGTGATTGTGGGGCCGAATGTGATGGAAGTTATAATGTGAGTGGTGCCCTTGTTACGAAAGGGAGTTTAGAGAGTATTAATGCGTTTGCGAATGAGGTGTTTGCCAGGAGACGTAGGAGAAGTTAGGTGATTAATGGAGGGTGGAGTATTTGGTTGAACGTTACGTATGTAAAGCTTAGCTGCGTATAGTGGTTTGCGCTAGTGGTAGTGGGTAACCAGTCCCTGACAGTGGTCGAAACTGGAAGCTGCTGGGAAATGTCAACTTTCTGTCTGTAGGCAGAGGTGATGTTTCTTTTGTGGCATGGGGTGACCAGTCCCTGAAAGTGGTCGAAACTGGAAGCTGCTGGGGAAGATCAACTTTCTGTCTGTAGGCAGAGGTAATCTTTCTTCGGTGGCGTGGGGTGACCAGTCCCTGACAGTGGTCGAAACTGGATGCTGCTGGGGAATGTCAATTTTCTGTCTGTAGGCGGAGGTGACCAGTCCCTGACAGTGGTCGAAACTGGAAGTTGCTGGGGAATGACAATTTTCTGTCTGTAGGCAGAGGTGATGTGTCCTTTGTGGCGTGGGGTTTCCAGTCCCTGAAGGTGGTTAAAACTGGAAGTGGCTCCGGCCACGAGGGGCTACCAGTCCCTAAACTGTTTGGAGTTCAACTGGAAGTAGCCTTGGCTTGAACTTGGTTACGAGGCCTGACCAGAAGCTTGTCATTCTAAATTGGTACCACGGATGTCAGGAGCCCCAAGCACCTCAGTTCTAGCCTGGTAATGGTTAAGCCGCCTGTTGGGAGCAACGTGGTGGTTGTGGTTTGGATCCAGATCGCGGGGAGAGTTTCGGTTCGATGTGGAGTTGCATTGCAACCGGGTGCCGATACCCATAGAACGGAAGGAATTTAAGGTGGCCTCTGCTCGTCACCAAAGGGGAAGGGTCATACCCAAATGCATGGTCCTAAATTGGTACTCATGGATTCCGCTTTGCGGTGGCGAAGTTTTATCCATGGGGGCATTAGTGGACGCGTTGTCACCACCCTGTGCAAAGGGCACCGTGGATTATTGCCCTCCGGGTAGGTGTTCACGTTAAACCCCTTGGCGTATCTACGGGCACCCTGCAAACTGTAGGGGGGGATTTATTGCAATTTTATATACTTTGTATGGGCGTCCTTGGGGTAAGTATATTCTTGGAATACATATGTTTAGGAAGGAAAATAATGGGGGTAAGGCCAGCACTTTATTTCTCTAAAACCATGCATATATCCCTATATATCTGAGACAATACAGACACTGTTGTCACAAGACTTCTCACAGATACTTTAAAGGCGGCGGCTTTAATTGAGGAAACAACTTTTTTTTTGATAGAACCAGGAAAAGTGGTATCCCCCTTACAATTGCATAATTTTTGCGAAATTGTTAATGCGCTAAATCTCAGAAACTGTAACAACTATTAGCTTTAAACCTGGGATATTGTAACTCTAGTATTTTACGTACATTTTGGAAAAAAATTGTTGGACAGTAGCAGAGGGATGATAAAATTCTGCAGGCTCATTGAATTGGAAGCTACGGTGTGCTGCATTTTGTATAGTTGACTTTTCTCTACTACATACTTTTATTATTGTTAATCAACAACACATTCTCGCATCCATAGTTTTTCGCAAGAGCCTGTGATTCTTTAACTCAAAGAAAAATACCTATACGAGACATGGATTTATTTTTTAACAAGAGGAATACGGATTGGCTTTTGGGGAATCATTGTCATGCTTTCAACTTTTGGTGTGTTCGGGTAACAAGCATTTTTCTGATCAATCGGCTGACGATCTCATCACCCCAATATAAATGAAAATAATTTTATAAAAATTTTTTAAGGCAATAACTCGGTTACTGTGGGAGCTATTGACCTATGATTTTTTTGTTTAAAAGACAAAAATTGTTTAATAAGAGCCCGGGAAGTAACAACATAGTAATTTTTATTCCAAATCGCAGGTTAATACATTTTTTATGATGCAGTCGACAGAAAGTTCCATTCTTTGTAGCGTTCGGGTCCGCTAGTTTTTGGTCGTATACTATAAACAAAAAATTTACAAAAAAATTGTTTGCGTTTTATACTTACATATACATACATATGTATTGCTACAAATATGCTTTAAAATTAAAGCAATGAAACAAATTTGGGATTTCTTTTTAAATTTTTTCACTCTAAAGACGATTAAATGTCGCGTTTAACATCCCTTAAATGCCCATATATAATTTTATATGGAACATAGTTTTCTAACGTTACTTTACATTTCTAATAGTAAGGTCGGGCTTAGCAAAGTAGACCGGGTAGAGCTAGTTTTTATATAAGGATGTTCAATAACTTTTTTTATATGTATGTATATAGGAATTCCTTTGTAAAAAACTAAAGCCGATGACTGTTAAAGTTTCCAAAATATTAAAAAAACCGGAAATATTAAAAAAATTGTTTCGTTTGTATGGAGGATATCACTTCTTCTGCTCCCATCGACCTTATTTTTAGCACAAAATATGAAAATGAAAAATATCACAAATTTTGTGAAATCGTATGGGCAAAATTATCCCCGATTAAGTTTGCCGTCCCAAGTTTTGTGACAATATACTAGAATATATAGGAATATATGCATGAATTGTGCCCGAATTTTAGGTTTTTGCTTATACCCCATCGTTAGTAAACTGAGTTTTCTGATGTTAAATAGCGTTCTGCCAAAGAATTATTGTGAATGTTTAACTGTAAAACGTGGTTTGGCTTTGGAAACTTGATTGTAAACGACGGAAATGACTGCCAAATAATTTATTGTTGCTAAATTTTAAAAAAATTTCCTAGAAAAAACGACGCGTACTTTGGTCTCAAGAAACACACAGACGGGCTGTTCTTTTAAGCCGAATACATAAGATATACATATATAGTGTGCCGTAGAGTATTAAGGCTGAAGGACCTTTATGCACCTTTCATTTGGTACCACTGTTTCGAAATTATATGATATTTTAGAGTCATACTTATGCAAACGAAATTTTTAGGTTTTGGCTACAAAAATCGTCAAGTTTAGGGCAAAAATCATCCAAAAGCCATTTTTTGTGGCCAAAAAACGTCAAAATGACGATAAATCGCCAAATCTGGCATCTATGCGGGCGGAGCATACTTTAATTGATTTAGTACTTGATTCTTACACGATCAGTGTAATTGAATGTGGGACTAAGGTTTTATAAACATCTGTCCAAACGCATAATACCTTTACCACGAAAGTGGTGTGGATACAATAAGCTTACCCCTTTTTTGCGCTTTTTTAGTGCCTTTTTTTTGGTATGATGTGCTTTCTGCTTTCAAAAAAAGGTGGCATCACTGCTCGTTAGTAGCAGTAGTTTGGTTTGATTGTAATCAAGGTAAATTAATGTATCAGGTGGTGGTGATTCTACAACAACTAAATTGTGATGAATAAAATTTTCGATTTTGTTGTGGTTTTCGTTAGCTAATGTGTCAAAAAGGATATGTAAAAATAAACAACTTTAACAACCTAGCCTCGATTTAGGCATGAAAAAAGTAGATTAGATGTGCTCGTAACACCACCTGTTTAAATATTTCACCATGATTGTAATCATGTAAATCTTTAGCTAAAGACCGTACTACGCATTAACTCGACAAGGCATGCAAATGATACAATCAATTTCATTGATTTATTTACAATTTAAAGAGTTTTTTTGCCATTTACCTTATTTTTGTTGTTATGCTATGACGCTAAAAAGTTCATTCGATACCCAAAATTTTTAAAATTTTTGTAACATTTTTTACAAAAAATTCGTGTACAAAAAAAATTTACTCGAGAGAACAAATAGAGAGCGTAAAGTGACAGTTATTTCTGCTAGTAAAAAAGTGGGTTTAAGAAACATATGCTTTCGAATGCAATCAAATAAACAAAACTAAGAAAATCAATCTTAGTCGTCCTAGATATTGTAAAAATTAATTTAAATAGAACAAAAACTTTTAATAAATGAACATTTTTTTGTATAATAACAACTATGTTTGTATTTTCAAAAACATAATGTGTTATAAAGATACATTTTTTGAAAATATTTCGTTCACGTACTTTTGATACAAACATTTTTTTGAGAGTAATCTCTTTAAATTACTCAGTATTACTAAACCAGAAAATTAAACGAATAAACCTAATGTTGGACGGTTACAATAAAAAACAATTTCCTGTTTTTAACTTTCTTTAAATATATATATATATATATATTTTTGTACAAAGTTAAAGAAAAATGTAATTTTCTTATAAATATTTGTGATTTAAATAATAGAGTAATTTAACTAAAATTTTAAATTAATATAAATTATTATTGCATACCTAACTAAAATTAAATTGTTAAAACCTAAAGTTCATAAAATATAAATAAAATGTAAAAATATAAATAAAAATTTAAAAAATAATATAAATTAAAAAAAAAAGCAGATTGAGTATTGTCTTTTTGGCCTGTTTCAGGAAGTGAATCTCTAACAGAATCGATATGTTTTAAATTAAAAAATTCGTTGTTAAAGTTTTTAAGAAATTTATTTTAATCGCAGAGAGTTTTTTAATCTTTGTATTTTTTTTTAGAAATTTTTTAATTGAGTTGAGATCATATTCTTTGATTTCGGAATTGTCGAAATACCCATATTTAAGTAAGAGATGATGCGAATGGTAATAAATTATCGATTTTTATTAAAAGAACCAAAATCTAAATTTGAGGCTTACAATAGGTATGTTCATTTACAGAAAATTATCGATTATTTTCGATAATTATTGCTAGCAAGTGTTCGCGTACACAAAAAAATTGCAACTAGAGAACCAAAAAAGAGCGTAACATGTTTAGAGACAAAAATGTTTCTTAAAGTTTCTACTGGTAAAAATTTTTTATCAGAAACTATTCTAACAGTCTTTCTGTCAGTATGCTTTCAAAAACAATTTTCTAAATAAGTTTGCAATAACAAAATACACTTGCTTGCAATTTTTGGCTGTAAAAGTGTTAATTTACTTTTAAATATTTTTGAGAGCAATTTTAAAATATATCTTTTTACTCTTTCGTTGAAAGCATTTACGGAAAGTTATTGAACAGAACTAATATTTCGGCGGTAATGACTCGATATGTACATATTTAATTTTTTTTTTCGTAACTTGAAATTTTTTTCAAGCATTGAATATATACATATCGCACACTAAATCAAAAACGGTCTCATACGGGATATGTATTTTTTTATTTGATTTATTTATTTAACATTACCCTTAATAATAAGAGCTGTGTCGTAAAATTAAGAATAAACCCTTTAAAAACTTGAGCCTGTACTTTTGGTTAAAGCTTGTTTCACCTTGTTAATTTTTTACAGATCCTTACACAAATTGTGCCACAGCTTTTCATTTAGCTGGTTTTGGTATGAATTCTGGGGATTATTTGGCTGCACGTGGGGTCGGTTCTTTAGGTGATTTACACCCTGCGGCTGTTGCAGCAGCTACCAATTCTTTGGCAAGTACAGATTTTCACTTTAGTATTGATAATGCAAGACTGAGTACATCGCGAACTGGAAGTTTAAGAGCCAGTATTAGCAGAAAAAGAGCTCTATCATCATCTCCCTATTCAGATTCGTTCGATATTAATTCAATGATACGGTTTTCGCCGAATTCTTTAGCCACTATAATGAATGGATCTCGTGCTAGCAGTGCCGCTAGTGGTTCCTATGGCCATTTATCAGCTGGAGCTATTAGTCCTATCCACAGCGCTATATCGCCGCACTTGCAGCAACTGCAGGCACATTTACTTCGAGCTAGTGCTGGACTGCTGCATCCAATTCCTTCACACCAAGCGGCAGCTTCTAATATGCTTTCAATGGCCAATGTACACAGTTTGCAATCAGCTGTTGCTGCTGCAGCAGTATATAATGCGGCATCGGCTGCTAATAGTACATCTAACGAGAATATTGTATCAAACAATTTTCAATTCCATCCTCCGGTAAATGGTCACACTAGTTGCCAAAATGCTAACTTAAATAGTAATCAAAATAAAGTAACTAATAGTAGTACTTCTAAACAAATTGTAAGTAGCTTAATAAATAGATATTGCAATTAAAATGCAGATTGAATAAATCATTAAAATTCATAATTTTTCAGTACTACGAAGTAACTTGTACAGAGCGTTCGAAAAGTGAACAACCGTCTTCCACCTCGCACAATAAAATAACCCAACAGGAAGCTGATAGTGCTTCGGCTAATATGGCAGTTTTGAAGAAACAGCAGCGCCTTAGTAAAATAACTACTTCTAATAATTCTAGCACTCCGACTAACTCGACGACGAGTCAAAATCACCATAGCGTTATTAACCATGTGCAATGTGGACCACCTACTACTACAACGCCACACAGTGACTATGACTGTGCTACTGTAGACACGACTGATATAAAGGATGAACCAGGAGATTTTATAGAGACCAATTGCCATTGGCAGGAATGTGGAATTGAATTTATGACTCAGGAAGAATTAGTTAAACACATTAATAATGACCATATACAAAGTAACAAGAAGGCTTTTGTTTGTCGTTGGGAAGATTGTTCGCGAGGCGAAAAACCCTTTAAGGCCCAGTACATGCTTGTAGTGCATATGCGGCGGCATACTGGAGAAAAGCCACATAAATGTACGGTAAGAATGCAATAAATCAATAACACGAAAACGCAAGCATAAAATACTTGATTGCGCAATGAATGGAGCTATAAAAAATCAAATAATGTTTCCAAACACATTTAGATTTATATATACTTTATTGCCCGTAATTGTGGAAGGTTTGTAAAGAGGGGTATTTGACATAATTGTCAAATAAGTCCCTTATAAACCCCTTAAATTATTATAAATATGAGCGTATGTACATACATATGTATATCTATAAGACGATATGTTTGAACGTTGCTACTTATAAATAATATATATTTTCAGTTTGAAGGTTGTTGCAAAGCATATTCTCGCTTGGAAAATCTAAAAACCCATTTACGTTCACATACTGGGGAGAAGCCGTATACGTGTGAATACCCAGGTTGTAGCAAAGCGTTTAGTAATGCCAGTGATAGAGCTAAACATCAAAACCGTACCCACAGCAACGAGGTACGTAAAATAAACCAGTGATTATTATTTTGGTAAAAACGTAAAAAAAGTCAAATGAAACGGTATTTTAAAAAAAATTATACCCCATCACATCCGACCATATTATAACATACACTGAAATTCTTTTTTATTTAACATTTGTCAAAAATGTATGCAGACTTAGTAGACTTTTAGGAATAAGGCTAATATGGCAGCTGTTGATAATCATAGATGGATTGCCGAAATAGAAAAAATACATAAAAAGTAGTAACTTTAAAAATATGCAAAATATTATAGACTAAGGGTAGGGGCAGTTATATCCGAAAAAGCTTATTTTGTATGGACATTTGTATTAGGGCAAACTGAACATCGTCATTTTTGAAAGGATTTTTCCCTCGCTTGTAAGGTTTACATTAATCCTCTTCTCTTCATCATAAACGGACAACTTTAAATGGACTCAATTTTAGGGGATTTATAAACTAACTTAATAATTATTACAAATACTTCACAAAAAAAATTTTATAAATATCTCTTTTTGTTTTTCTTTACTTTCAGAAACCGTATATTTGCAAAGCACCTGGATGCATTAAAAGATACACGGACCCTAGTTCTTTAAGAAAACACGTTAAGACTGTACATGGTGCTGAGTTCTATGCCAACAAGAAGCATAAGGGATCAATGCATGGCAACAACAACAACGGTGGGGCTGGTAATGGAAACACTGTTGGTAAATTGGACTCTCCTGATGACTTTCGCTCAAATAAAGCTACAAGTTTATCGAGCCCTAGCATGAAATCTGAATCTGAAGCTAACCTATCGCCTCAATTATCTGCAAATAGCCCAACTGTATCCCAAGTGGCTGGAAATCAAGCTGGTCTTAACCAAAGCCAGTTTAAGTCTGAAAGCGGCGTAAAAATAGCAGCATTAAATGAAATGGGAACTTTTAACCATCATAGCGCTTATGAGAATATGCCATCTAATGTTGATGAAGTTTGGCTTTATGATGATGATGTTGACGCTGCCGATTTGCCTATTGTACTTAGAGCTATGGTCAGTGTTAGCAATAATCCATCGCCAACAAATGGCGGCGGTTCATCTGCATTAACGGCCAGCACGATGCGTCATCGTTTTCGCTCGCGGTTACAGGCTAAGGGTATAAATTTAACTTCCCCTGCCTTATCCAACATTCCAGAAATCAATCGCAGTTTTGGAATTGGAGAGCTCAATCAGCGTATTACAAATTTAAAAATGGAACCAGGCTCCGCTGCACCGCCTACGATAAAACCCTATACTGATCTTAAAAATGTGCCTCCTTGCACAACAAATTTAAATGATTCGCAAACGCGTGTACACTCAAATGCAAATGCTTGTTCAGGGGGTGGTTGCAGTTCAATTACGCCAGCCAATTTTCGTCGTGATAGTCAAAATTCAAATGCCAGCACCTATTACTGTAGCATGCAAAGTAGACGTAGCAGTCAATGTTCGCAATTGTCATCGATATCAACAATGCGTCCCTGTTCGTATAATGCTGGGTCTTTGTATGACCCTATATCCCCAGGTTGTTCAAGACGATCAAGCCAAATGTCAAATATAACTACAGGTAGAACCAGTTCTTCGGGCTTACCACTTAACAGTGTAGGCAATAAACATTCAGGTAACTGTTTTTGTGAAGGACACAACCCCAGCCTACCCCCAATGCCTTCATCACACTTAATTTCCACCCACCTACAACGTCTACAATCATCTTCCTCTTCGTCGACTTGTATAAAACATCCTCATGAAAATGGACGCCATTCTATTCCAAATTTTCTGGCAACACCGCAATCCGGGAGTAATACAAGACAAATTAATATTGAACAAGCACATTGTAGCATCGTGGGTCGTCGTCTCTCCGAGCCTGTTGGAAACTCGAGTGACCGTCAACTTTTTTCACAAACAATACAAGCAAACACTTTTCAAAATGTAGACCTAACCAATACAAAAAAGTCTAATAAATCTTTGATTCCCAGTACTAATATTACAGAAGCAACGGGAACTTCTTTGGATCATCACCCTAACGAAAAAGTTAATCTTGACGAAGTTGAGGAAGATGAGCTAATTGAAAATAAGCTTGTCTTGCCCGATGAAATGTTACAATATTTAAACCTAGTGGCAGACAAAACAACTAGAAATAATAATAATAACAATAGCTGCAGTACCTTAGTTCAAAATACTTCAGAAGCCTCTTGCCAGCCTCCACTTTCATCGCTGAATAATTACCCGCAAAGTCCAGAAAGCCTCTCCATAACAACCCAAGTTATGTCCCCTCAATCAGGACATACAATGTCGGCTTTGGGTAGCCCGTATTCCCAACGCAACTTCGATCAACTTTCACAAACCGATACACATCGTCGCCATTATCCAGTGTACTATGATTGCTATCAAGAGCAAGTAGAAAGTAATACAGGTCCAGGTACAAAAAGTAACACTTACATATGCTCGCAACAGTCGCCTGCTTTGAAGCCTATGGCCGGTCAAATTTTAAACTGCACTCAAAACATAGCTGCCGCTGCTGACAGTTCAATGGCTAGCTTACCAGAAGCAAACAGTGATAAAACAAAATCAAATTATTTCGCAAACAATCCTATGCAAACGAAAACACAATATGTGATACAAAAAGAAATACAATGCCAAGATATCACACAATCTCAAATGTCACCAGCCCTGATGAAACCGTCAGTTGCACCCTTGTGCCGCAATAACATGGATATAAGTTACCCTCAAAGCCAGGTTTCCTTAAATCATCACATTCCTGGAAGTGTAGCATGGTACAACCTAGATACCAACAAAAGCAGCACAACAAGTAGCAGTAGCAATATGTGCACAGATGCCTATCAACGTACCTTGGAATATGTACAAAATTGTCAAAGTTGGTTGCAAACTAAGAAAATCCCACAGCAAACATCATCAAATGGTACTGAATTTTCTGTGCCACCAACGCCAAATACAAACCGATTGCAAGTTGTTCATCAGCCAGATGTTACAAGTTCTACTCATCCTTCTTCCAACATGGTAATCAACGATATGACCACCTCACTGAGCTCTTTATTAGAAGAAAATCGTTACTTGCAAATGATACAGTAGCACCTCGCTAACAAGAGCACCAGAGCCACCTTTCAATACTCTTAACAAATTGTTATATTTGGAAATACTTAAGTTAACGAATTGAAAATAAGTATTTACTTGCACATTAGTTGTTTTTACTATCGCCCATACATAAAGACAACTACAGATTATCCCTTGCTCCTATCTGACACACCTATTTTGTAAGTACAAAGTTTTAAAGTACATAAAAAATAGATAAATATACATACTTTTGTACATATCGTCCACCAAATCAAAAACAAATCAAATAATCAATGCATATGTACAAACGGCTTCGTAAAAGATTTCATCTGGGAGCTGGTTTACAAAAAAACAAACATTATTTCTGATTTAGTGTTAAATATGTACACATAAGTAAATATATATTTAAAGAATTATATTAGTACAAAGTTTTTAACAAAAGTTGAAACTATTTTCTTAATATTAGTTTAAATCATATTCTTAAGCATTTAATTTTAAGTATAAAAACTCTTACTTAAACCGAAGCCACCGTAATATCTAAGATAATTACATACATATATAAATCTATATTTTGTTGATGGATATTCAAACTTTTATATGACTCCAACAACACATAAAAAACTTTTTTTACGACGATTGTCGATTTACCTAACCATATTATTCACGTATTTAAACTATAGTTTTAATGAGTTTAAGTAAAATTAAGTAGAAAACAAAAGTTAATTTTTTTTAGCACAACACCAGAATTACAATTCATGAATTCTTAAACTCCAAAAGAACATACAACCGACTCCCAGCAAAATTTTCTTGAATTTGAGTAATGAGCTGTCGTTATTTGATAGGTTACCTGGTAATTAGGTCATTACGACAGAAAAACTACATTTTAGTTATAAACTGCATTTGTTGGTTTATGTAGAAAAATAGGACTATAAAACAGGCCTCATAGAAATAATGTTTTTGCTTTTAAAACCTTAAATTTTTATTTGTTTTGATCAGTTATTCTTTAGTTACTAGTAATTCGGTTGATTTTTGTAAGCACAACTCAAACAAAAATAACTAGTTATTTGGCCAAAAGGCTTGTTTATATCCAATATTACTTGCTAACTTACTAGGTAAGCAATGGTTTTACTGGGCTTATACTTATGACACCTTTTTTTGCATCAAATTGGTAATATTTGTAAAGAATTCATTAATTCTCCTTTAATTATTCCCTCTAACTAGTGTTATATTTATGAGAATATATAAATTGAATAGCGGGAACAAAGAATTTTTTTTATCAACTGTTGATGTTGGTAACATTTATAACAAACATGGATACGAAACTTGAATCTTCAGAGTCACGAAGTAGACTTGTTGTTAAAAGAAAACGTTTGCTTTAAAATAAATAACAGGTTTTAAATTAAACAAAAGTTTATAAATAACGTAATTATTTTTTGTATTTTTCCATAGGATACAACACTTTATTGATATTTGATATTACATATTTTCTATTTTTAGTATTTTGGTACTCCTTTTTGTAGCACCATCAGCAAAGTAATTACTTGATAAGACAGAAGAAGAAAACTTAATATTGCTATACATGTATACAAATTAGAGATAAAGGATCTCGTGATTTTTAAAGAATACTGTAAACAGTGTTTAAAATAACTGTTATTTAAAAATCAATAACAGTTATTTTAAACAGTTATGGTGATCGCTGTTTGTAATTTTTCACAAACAAATATGTTAATAGTTAACTCAAACATAAATACCCAAAAACGTTACTCTAAATAACATACCAAATTTTAAGTATCAACACTGCAGTTACCAGTTGCTACTCAGCAACATTTCTTATTTTTTCCACGAACCACAATGCAATTTATGTATATGGGGTTTTAAGATTGAATAAACGAGGTTGTTGCCAAAAATAAACGTAGTCTGGTAACAACATAGCAGTTAACAGTTACTTCACAGGAAATCACAAAAATATATGTTTTATAACATAACAAAGTAACTACATCGCATAACATTTACTTTACAGTTTATGTCACTGTCGTTACCAGTGGTTTTCTAGTCACAGGTATAAAATCACAGGTACAGAAATATCGCTCATCTCTAATAGAAATACATATATACATACTATATGTATTAATAAAAAAATAAATTTCTGGTTTCGTAGATTTTGTTAAATTTTTGTTTCAGGTTTTTAATGTCTTGAAAATTGTAATTTTAAGTCATCATGTAATTTTTACAATTTTTCTTGCCTATTTTCTCAAACCAATAAATAATCGCTTTAGTGCCACATATTTTAACCTGTGACTTTTCCAATGTTAATATCATTGAAATAAGCATTCAGTACTTACAACTTTGTATAAAATACATAAATAATAAAAACGTTTTTTTAATAAAAAAAAAATAAAAAGTTGCCAAAATTAAAAAATGGCAAATGCAGAAAAACAGCAAAAATCGGCAAAATGCCAAAAATAGCATTTCTTTCTTCTCTGGTCATTACTTTTATTAGTTAATTTAAGCAAAAACTTTACTTACAAAATAAGTAGAAAAGTAAGTAGAATTATCAACAATCACTACATACAATTCGACTGTAAAAAGTACTTTTTTTTATTCCCGATATCTCAAAACGAATTCAATATTATTTTGGTAGTCATACCCCAAACAAATAAGAAATTTTGTTTTTAATGATGTAATTTAAAAAATAAGTAGTCGCAAATATTTTATATATTATTTTTCTTTTATATACATAATCACCCTTATTGTGATTGGCGTTGGCGTAGGCGTAGTCGTACCGTCTAACAAATACGCCAATAGCACCCTTGTCGTTTTTGTGGCGTATTCGATAACATTCGACACGACTACGCCATACACAATAAGGACTAATATTTTTAATTTAAAAATTTTGTTTTTTGTTCTTGCCGCAAATGAGATTCGAACCAGAGACTTTCCGCACTCAAGCACTAGCGTGCTACCTTTAGGCCACCGAGACACTTTGTTTTTAAATGTAAAATAATATATTAAAGCAACAAGTTTTTTTCTGCTTAATTTGTTGAAGTAATCGGAATAGACTCGATTTTTAATAATAATTATCATAAGTTTAAATAATTTTTTAAATAATAACGTGCTTTTAATAAGTCATTACAAATTTAATACAAATAGAAGAAAAGTGGCAATTAAGGTTACAAAATAATGAATTAAGGAAGTCATTATAAACAAGTTTGTAAGTGATGTTTTTGCTGGGTTCCTTTCGATTTCCCCGTTTAGCTAAGTATCTCTTTTTCTACAGCCGATTTGTATAGAAATTAAAAATGACACATCAGCCCGATGCTCTGTCCTTAACATTGGAAAACATGCAGTACATTGGGGTACTTTTCTATCTAGCCGAGCTTTATTAAATTTTAAAAATGGTCATTGAATATTCATAAGTACTATTTTTTTTTACTTTTGAATGACTTAAGAACAGTAGGTTGTCAATTCCGGTTTCTTGTTGCCTCCATCTGAGCGCTTGTCCTAATCGATATTTGATTAACATTACATATCCACGTACTGTTCACACATACTTACGTATGCAACCATATGTATGTGTGTATTTGAAATTATAATTTCATTTTATTATCTCAATGGATTGCTTAAAATAATTTTTAATGTCTTAAACTAAATAAAAGTGCTAGAGAAAGTGAAGAAACTTATTGAATTTATTTATATATATTAAAATTGAATACCGATTTTATTTAAATGACTCAAAAATATATCTCTTTGTGAAAATATAAAATTCCTTTAAAAAAAAAATAAATTCTCTAAATAAACTTATAACGCACAAACCACGGTTTTTAAAACGTAAAAAATCCAATTGCTTTTATTTTTTTCCCTTAAAAAAAAATGCCAAAAAAGAGTCAGGAAACCCGCTAATTAGTATACATACATACGTATACATATAGGTACATATATACATAAATATTAATACTTTTAGCAATTTATTTAAAGTCGTGTTCATATAAAAAAATTACACAAATATTAATTTTTTTTGCCTTACCAGTCAGGTACATACATATGGATTTGTAATACAAATTTTGTATAAGTATATATGTATATGCATAACCACCGATAAAAATTAACATGACGTAATCGTTATGGTAAACAATATTTAATAGGCATTAAGCTGTTAATTCCATAACACGCTTTTCTTGCGTTTTCGCTTCATACGCGGTTGTCAAAAAAGTTAAATATGTGTATTTTAAGATGGCAAGTTACAGAGCATTTCGCATTGACGTCATTTGACGAGACGCAGGCAATAAGTAGATCTACTTTTGCATTCGTCATAAGGCGTCAAACCAACAGACCAGCTATTTTGACTAATGAGGGTGACAAGTTTTTGATAATTTTAAAAGCTTTCGATTAACTTTGTTGGAACGCAAATTCTTTTTGTTTTGTAGTGTAGAAAATAAATATTCTATGCGTCAAAGCATTGCATGTATCTTGAGACGCAACAACATACAAGGAGTTCAGAAAGCCACAACGCATTGCGACGTTGACGCGTGTCGTGGACTTTCAGGTTTCGAGCTAAATATCTTGCTTATTGCTTATTTTAGATTTAACATAGAAGTGTCATAGGTTCAAACTAAGTGACGTTCGTCAGTAGACGCCATTACAATTGTTATTACATTTTAAGTAAAGTTAAAATGTACATATTTTGTGTGTTTGAAAACCAGATATTAATTAAAAATAGGGTTTTTATCTACATTTTATATATTATTTAATTGACAATTTCATTTGCTTGCAGATGTAAACACATGTGTTTTTTCTGTTAAGCTCAAAGTTAATTAAAAAAGAACACTGCAGTTATTTTTCTTTTTCATATTAAATTTGAAATTTGTGTGCATATTTCATGCTCAACTTATTCCTCGCTTAAAATGTAGTTAATTAGGAAATGATATATGTATAAGCTTACGCGTAGATGAAAATCTAAGGATCGCTTAAAACCGTATACTGATATCGATGCTATCTATATAAGTACTTCGCTTCATATACTGCTGGATATATTTGTGACGGTATTCATAATATATATAAATTTAAATACACTAAATATAAAGTTAATACTAGATAAACTTGTTATACATAAGTTTATATGTACCGTTTGGTTACTTTAAATAAAAATATAAACCCACCTTGACCTCAAAAAGGTTTTCTGAGGTACAAATACCTATATATATAATTTTTTACTTATAATTTAATTATTAAAAAAGCTATTATTAGGATTTACTTAGAGACTCATACATATGCATCTAATATATTTTTGTACAAGTGTGCTTCCATATTCGCAACTTAAACATATAATTATAAGTTACTACTCAATATTGTATATTATACATATGTATTCAGTTATATATGTATATATACATATATATATATATTTACATGCTAGAAGTTTAACATACATACATATATCATCATGTATCAGCAAAAGTGCTCCCATAATCAAGTTTATTAATTATATGTATTTTGAAATTTTATAAATATATGAAAAATGTCTTCCAATTAAATAAAAAAAAATAAACCAATAAATAAAATATCTGTCAGTTTTTTTTTCTTTTTTATTAATTTTTTTATTTATATTAACTATACTATCTACTTATACTGTATTAGGATGCGCCTTATTTGCAAAGGCCAATACGAACAGGAATGAGTGTTAAGGCTGACTCAAGCAAAATTAAAGTTGAAGGTACCCTTAATCTGAATTATTTCATTGGTATTTGTTATCAAAAAGCCGACAAATTTTTTTTTTTTAATTAGAAGATAACAGAATGACTGTGCTTATAAGAATATGGCTTTAAGACTTAGCATTTTAAATCTTATATCCACATAGTTATTACACATTATTAAAAATTTTCAACAAGCAAAATGAGAGCATTGTAAGAGAGTTTTGTTGACGATTATGATGACTTTCAAAAATGTTGACGATTTCGCACCAAGCTACGCTGCCAACTACTATGCTATTACGCAAGGTTGGGAGAGAGCAAAGCGAGAGAGAACATCAATCTCTCGAAATCTTTATGTGGTTAAGTTTGTACATCCGGCTTCATATAAGCGTATGCACGGTTAGTAAAAGGGATGGGACAATAGCTGCCAAATAAGTTTGTTTCAAAGCGACCTTTTGAAAACGTCAAATATTCGCCAACCCTAAAAATTATGTTTTTTATAACTTTTTGCCTAGTAATAAAAAACTCGGGATGCAAAATGCTAACAAATAGATTCTTCAAAAGTTGTAGCACCAACGACAAGCGAAATTTCTAATTTTAAGCAAAATAAACTGCAAATACAAATAATTTTTATGTTAAAACAATTTTATTTGAAATATTAAAAAAACGACCACTTTCAAATAATTTATTTCAGAGATATAATTTTTTTGGGCCTCTCATTAAACTATTTCTAATCCTTTTGCTTTTTAATTTGGCTAAAGTTCATATAATATATTTTTATTAGAAGAAATTAATATTTTCCTTCAAGGTTGAAAGAAAACTTTTGTTTGAAAAAAGCAGGTTTTTCTACCGGTACTAGCCGAGTAGAATGCATTTTCGAAAGCAGCTACGCAATATCATCATCAGTACTCTTTGAACGGTAGTAGTTTCTTTTGGTTGTAAACATCATCTATTTAACTTACATGTTACAGAGAAAGAAAAACGGAATATCTATTTTCCTTCTTCTTTTATTTTCTAAGTTAGGACGAAGTTTACTTATCATATACACTGCTTTTTTTTATTAAAAGTCTCTTTGGCAACACTTGACTAACGGTCAAGCATTAATCTATCTCTAAGATGGAATAAAACGTTTTTTATTTTTGTATATCATACAATAGGGGGGTTAAATCATTTTGCATCGTGCCATGTGTGGTTTACATGCTATTTTTTTTGATTGTTGAACTAACTGTTTTTAATACAAATTTTTGCTTTTTAAGTTAAAAAAGTGATGTTTACAACCAAAAGACATTACTACTGTTCAAAGGGTACTGATGATGAAATTGCGTAGCTGCTTTCGAAAATGCATTATACTCGGCTAGTATCGGTAGAAAAATCAGTTTTTTTTTTCAAATAAAAATCTCTTTCAACATTAACGGAAAATATTAATTTCTTCTAATAAAAAGAAATTATATATACTTAAACCAAATTATAAAGCAAAAATTGTTATTAAAAACAATTAGTTCTACAATAAATAAAAATCGCACCTATTTCTAATCCTCGTTATCCATAAAAAATATTTTAACTCAAATATTTTTTTAAAATGACGATAAATCGTCAAATCTGGCAGCTATGGTTTGTTAGAAATATTCCCTTAACTTAATACACTTTACATATTCAACATTTATATTTCCTAGTTGGCATTGAAATTATATCACATTGTATTTTTAAATATGAAAATTTTCCACACACAACCTTTTAATTTCATTACACAACTGTTTATGGAAAATAAATATCATTTTTATATACAAGGCAAATCTTTGTTATAAACTCATTTAAAGGTTTCATCTAAGAGCAATAGTATCCCTTCTTTTAAGGCGGGTGTGACCACTGTGTTGCAGGATGCTTTGAGCGAGCGGATTTGGATGTGTTTCCAGCTTATTTAAATACTTGTCCACATAGTTTAGGATTTCGCATTTTACAAGTGGAACTTCTAGATCCTTGTGGATGTTGCTGTTTTTAATATACCAAGGAGCACCAGTTATCATTCTTAGAATTTTGTTTTGACGGCGTTGGATTTTTTCGATGTTAGAGGCGGAAGCAGTGCCCCGTAGCACCGTAGCACCAAATTGGTTTTAAAATTGAGTTGTAGAGTAGAAGCTTACAACTAAGACGTAGCACAGAGTTTCTACCAATTAGCCAGTGGATTTGAGCAGCTTTAAGTTTCATTTGCGTCAGCTTCGCATCTATATGAGGCTTCCATGTAAGGCGGCGATCTAGGTGAATACCAAGATATTTTGTCTAAGATCGTTGAAGCACCATATGGTTGTTGATAGTGATTGGAGGGCACGTTTCTTTGCGTAAGGTAAAAGTTGCGTGAGTACATTTTTGTTCATATATCTTTATTTCCCATAACTTTGCCCATTTTTCAACTTGGGTTACGTGTTGTTGCAGCTGGTTCGAAGCCTCTTTAGGGTCTTTGTGAATACTAAGAAAAGCAGTGTCGTCAACAAATGTCGACGTGTGTGTAAAACTGTTGGTTGGCATATCTGCCGTGTAAAGCAAGTACAAAATTGGACCTAGTATACTGCCTTGAGGTACACCAGCCCCTATTGGTTGAGAAGAACTTATTTGGTTTCCCTCTTTGATCATAAATTGTCGACCGGTTATGTATTTTTTCAATCGGTTGAAAATATTAGCTGGAAGGTGTATCTTTAGTTTGTTTAGCAGGCCTTCGTGCCATACTTTATCGAAAGCTTGAGAGACATCAATGAAAAGCGCGGAGCAGTACTTCTTTTCCTCAAAGGTTTTTCTTATAACCTGCACCAGTCTGTGAGTTTGTTCGATTGTGCTATGTTGACTTCTTAAGCCAAATTGGTGATCTGGAATGCAGTTGTTTTCATTCAGGATCAAAGTCAGCTTGTTCTTAAGCAATTTTTCGAATAATTTATATATTATAATTATAGGCCTATAAGACTCTACCTTTAAAGGATCTTTGCCAGGCTTAGGAATCATCTTTACTAAGGCAATTTTCCATACAGGCGGGAAGTGTTCAAGCCGAATTATTGCGTTAAAAATAAAAAGAATTATTTTTTTGCCGTAAACGGTAGCTCTAGGAGCATTTTGTTGCTTATATTATCAACGCCAGGAGCTTTTTTATCATTTAGGTTAGCAATAGCCTCCACAACATCTGTAAATCGGAAACGTATTTCTAAAGGACGTCTAGCAACAACTGGTGGTAATTCCCTCACGTCTGTGCAAGTATTGGAAGGGAACACGTTTTTGAAATGGTTTGCGAACAGATCACATTTTTCTTCGTCATGTCTAGCCCAGGATCCTCTCAGATTACGCAGTGGGGTTTTTGCGATAACGGATCTTTTAAGACGTCTGGCTGATCGCCATAGGGAATAATTTGTCTGAGGATTCGCGTCTAGACCTTCGAGGTACTCTTTAAGTGAAGCTATTCTGTGAACCTCCAGCAAGCTTTTTAATTTGTTAGTACATTCTTTCAGCTTAGATTTAAGTTGGGGCGATATGTTCTTTTGCCATTCTCTTCGGACTCCTTTTTTCAAATAAAAGTTTTCCCACATCGTCAGAAAAAATTTTGCTGTACCTGACCTGACGATAGGTAAAAGACGCATGTTCAACGGTTTTTTTAATGTTTTCATTTAGGACTCTCAGACTATCATCTATGTCTCCATCTAAAGCTCTGTGCAAATATTGCAATTCAATTATAAAAGCGAAACATCGGAAACCCAAAAGCGTTAAAATGTATGGCTCCATTTAACGATATAGTGCTATCCCAACCAGACATATCATTTTCACCAGACGTTCCAACTAAAGACCTGCAAAAATATAACACAAAGTATTGCAAAAGCAGATATACCTTATACATTCATGTACATACTTGTTCTTTTTGGTGTAAGTGTGTGAAAAAGTGTAACTGATATTGTATGGTTTTGCTATTGCGCACTCACTCTACTCTTATAAACAAATATTGTTGTTTATGGTTTTGCATTGAGTGTGTAATGTTTTTGTTTTTTTTTTTTTTGTGCTGACTAACAACAGTATCATGCATGTTTTCTTATTACTGTTGGTACAACAAATACACAAGATCGTTTATATAAAAGGTTGTGAATGAAACAAAAATTTGATTTTTAAAGTTTATTGTAGCTATAGTGCTTAAAAATTAATAAACTTTAAAAAACATTTTTTTTATCTCAAGCTCAAAAATTGAGATAAAATAATATATATTTACTTTTTATTTTTTAATAATTTAAATTTTAATTTTAAATTTGACTTTAATATATATAGTTACGATGCAGTTTTAATTTTTTTTAGCTAAATTTGTTTAATTTATTTAAATAAAATTTAAAAAATAGAAAAACTGGCTCAATTTATCGTCAGAAAAAATTTTGCTGTACCTGACCTGACGATAGGTAAAAGACGCATGTTCAACGGCTTTTTTAATGTTTTCATTTAGGACTCTCAGACTATCATCTATGTCTCCGGGAGTTTTTAGCGGTTGGTTTTCCGAACAGTGGGCACTAATATATTTTTTATGTTTTAACCAATTAATTTTTCTAGATAAGAAAAAATAACTAGCTGCTATTTGGTGAGGACTGCAAATAGTAATTATTGTGGGTAAGTGGTCAGAAGATAAATCCAAGGAGGCTACAGCCTCAATAAGGTCCGGGGATATACCTTTTGCCACGCCAAAATCTATTACGTCTGGAATTTTATTATTGTCCGTTGGCCAATAGGTTGGTTGACCAGTCGAAATAACGAAAAGTCCCATTTCCGACACGGAGTCATACAAGACACGACCTCTGGGACCAATTAGGCGGGAGCCCCAGTATGTGTGCTTAGCGTCATAGTCTCCAGCAGCTATGAAGCGGGGACCTAATGATTTGTAGAAACAGTTGTACTGATCCTTCGTTATGGAGAATCTGGGTGGACAGTAAACTGATGAAATAACAAGGTTATGGAAAAATTCAGCAATGCAGACGTTCGTAGCTTGGATATAACATTCCGAGAGGCCACCCAACCATTGGTGTTTAATTCTTGATTTGATTAGAATAGCCGAGCCACCACATGATCTATCCCTAGGATCCTTTGAATCGTAAAAAGAATAACCACTAATTTTAAAAGTGCTTCTAGATGTCATATGAGTCTCAGAAATACACATAACATCGATTTTTTGGTTCATCAAGAAATATTCGAGCTCGTTTTTGTGTTGGCGGATGCCGTTTGCGTTCCAGAAACAAACCCTGAGGCAGTTCATGGTCTTTTAAGCATAGCCTGCAGAAAAGCAGACTGCATTTTTTGCATTTCTTGCATCATGTGTGACATTTGCGCCATAATCTGCGTAAATTGTTTGACCATATGGTCAATTACGGCTTCCAGGCGGCTAAAATTAGGCCCGGTTGGTTCGCTAGTTGGCACTTCTTGTTGTGTTGTAGGCTGGGTAGACTTACGTGAATTAGGCCGGTTAGACTTTAATGCGGCGGCGTAAGAAACTTGATTTGTAGTTGGTTGTGCCAATGGAGGCATATTTGTAGCTGGTATATTTAAAGGCTGGGGAGGGGCAGGAACTATTTTCGGCTTAGTTGATCGCTTAACTGAATTAAAAAGAGGACAACCTCTACAGTTGGCAGTGTGGTTTCCCCCGCAGTTGCTGCATTTCTTTATCCTAGGATCATCTTTTGGCTTGTCGCACTTGGTCGTATAGTGCAGACCCCCGCACACAACACAAACAGAAGGCAATTTACAATATGCTTTGGTGTGGCCATTTTCCTGGCAGTTTAAGCACTGTACGGGCCCAGATCGCTTATGTGGCACTTCCACAGTGACTCGTCGGTGCATTATATATTTTAAATCATAGATGGGGTGAGTTTCACTTTTTCTCAATCAAGCTCCCCTCGGAATAATGGTTGAGGGTGTTTTTCCCTGTTTCTCATATTCGATACCGTCCTAACCATAAACCCTTTGCTTAGCAAACTGGTCTTGATTAATTTCTTCTAATAAAAAGAAATTATATAAATCTAAACCAAATTATAAAGCAAAAATTTTTATTAAAAACAATTAGTTCTACAATAAATAAAAATCGCACCTATTTCACATCCTCATTATCCATAAAAAAATATTTTAACTCAATTCTTTTTTTTTAAATGACGATAAATCGTCAATCTGGCAGCTATGGTTTGTTAAGAATATACCCTTAACTTAATACACTTTATATATTCAATATTTATATTTCCTAGTTTGCATTGAAATTACATCATATATGTAGTATTTTTAAATATGAAAATTTTCCACACACAACCTTTTAATTTCATTGCACAATTGTTTATGGAAAATAAATATCATTTTTATATAAAAGGCAAATCTGTGCTATAAACTCATTTTTGAAAGATTATCATCATGGTTGTGACCAGAGATGCAAGCAATAACGGCGCAAGCGGTAGCTAGCCGCCAGCGATGCCAACTTAGCTATTTTAGAGCTAGATTTAGCTCTTTTTAATTGCTTCTAACTCGAAAATTTTCGCTTTAGCTCCTTTTTAAAAAAAAAGAGCTAATACAGCAGTTTGGCATTTTTTGCATTTTATAGTAAATTTTTCCGTTTCTACCCTATTGTTTTGTCGTTGTGGCATTTACATTTTTGGCAACAATGTTTTTTTGCAAATGCAGATACTATTTTTGCAACCATGTAAGATACATTTATGTACTTAGGCAATTTTAATTTGTAAAACCCTCTTTTTATTGTAAAGTGTTCGTTTTGGAATAATTAGAAAATTTTTGATAAATTATTAAAATGGATTCTTACTGCAAAAAATATAGAAAAGCTTGGGAATCAAATCCCAAGTTTAAAAAATTAATTAAACACACAAAAGATTCATCTAAAGCTCTGTGCAAATATTGCAAATCAATTATAAAAGCGAAACATCGGAAACTCAAAAGCGTTAAAATGTATGGCTCCATTTAACGATATAGTGCTATCCCAACCAGACATATCATTTTCACCAGACGTTCCAACACAAACGCAAATTGCGCGCGCAAATCTGGCATTATATGCTGCAGTACATACACCGTTTTTGGCAATGAATCATCTTTCCGAAATTTGTTGCAAAACATTTGCAGATAGCAAGGCTAACAATGTAACGCTTCATCGTACAAAGTGTGCAAATATTATAAATAATATACTTGCTCCCCACTTTATTGACGAGATGTTAGATGACTTGGGAATGTCATATTTTAGTTTAATACTTAGGGGATTCACAAGGTGTCCTTTTATGTCCTATTGTCATATTGTTAAAAAATTTCACAATGGTTTTTTGTCTTTCATACAAAAATAGTTCTTAAAAAATATTTATTTAATTTTCACTACAACTCATTTGGAGTTGAGTGTCCAATAGTTTGCAAATGTTTTTAAACCATTGTTGAAATTTTATGGCAATATGAGAATAGGACAAATATAATACCTTGTGAATCCCCTAATTGGATGAAGATATTATAAGCAAGACAATATCAATGTAAAAAGTATCAAAATATATTATTCTTTTTAGGCACAGTTATGTATATTGGTAGAAAAATTATTGGGTGTTGTTGTGCGTTATTTCAGTCAAAAAAAAAATGAATTTGTTGCAACTTTCTTGGGATTGATCGATATAAATGGTGGTAATGCTGACAATTTACTTTTGGGGCTTGAGCGCATCATAGGTCTTTTTAATTTGAACATGCGTAAGCTTTTGCCAAGTGAAACTGACAATGCTGCAGTTATGACAGGAGTGCATAATGGGTTGTATGCAAAAATTAAGGCAAAATACAATTTAAAACACTTAGTTTTGGTAAGATGCGTGTGTCATTCATTGCAATTAGCTGTTTGCGCCGCAACTGAAAAAAGTTTTCCTCCTAATATAAACTTTTTAGTCAAAGAAACACATAATTGGTTTTCTAAATCATCCATCAGACAGAAAGCGTATGGTAGAGTGTTCAAACTGATAAATAATGACAATGAAAATCCAATAAAAATTCCCTAAGCGGCGCCTACAAGTTGGCTCTCAATCGAAAAAGCCATTAAAACAATTTTATCAGCGTGGCTTGAGCTCAAGCCTCACTTTAATGTGGTTAGCGATAAATCTTTTGAAACACCTTTATTAAAAGATATGTATATTGACCAGAAAAACTTTATATACATAACATTTTTAGGGTCCATTCTTGCTGAAGTCCAAAAAATAAATTTAGCATTTGAAGCTCAGTTTGCGGAACATACAAAACTATTCACTGACTTATTTCATTTATTACAAAGCCTGACAAATAAAATCATTATACCGACAGATGATTTCGATTATATAGCTGGATAATTTGAATCTTAAATAAATAGCAACTGTTATTTAGGATATAACTTTGAGAAGGCATGCGATGATTCTAATATAACTGAATCAGATAAACATATCGTTAAACGTAATTTAATACAGTTCATAAAACCTCTAATTTATGAAATTAGGGCAAAGCTTTCAACAAATTTTAAAAAAATGTTATTTTGCAGGATTCAGAAAATACTTTATGTGTATTAAAGAATTTGAAGATGATTTTAACGAAACCAGTGCACAGTGGGAGAAATGGCCAATCTAGTGGCGCTTTAAGGAAATTTTAAAATTCTGCAAATTTTTTTTTTATTTTTTTGGTAACTAAGAAACCAACGGATTTTTGGTTTTTTTTTGTTTTGTTTTGCTCTCGATATTCGTGCACCTGTGATCTTTTAAGCTTGACATATGTTTTAGCAAGTGCATTAATACTTTTCATGCTTTTTTAAAGTTTAAGGTTTGTTTACACAACAAAACTATTACTTTATATATTTTTTTGAATTAGTACGTAAATTGAAATTATTAGGTACATATGTATTAAATAAAAAAATATGTTTGTAAATTGTTCTTATATGTTTTTGTTCTTAAATATTGTAAACCAGTGACCTGTGTAAAATAGTTTTTTATTATATGTAACTTAAACTTCTGTGGAATTCCGCTCCAATGTTTGGTTTATTTGTTTCTATGTTCTATTTTCTATGTCCATTTGAAAAATTAGCTGCAGCTTTTTGCAACTTTATGACTTTTTACGTTTTTTAGATGCAATGTAAGAGTCTAAACGCACTCTTTTTTTATTTTGGCTCTCAGAACCAGTACTAGCAAAATATTTTTTGGGGGTGGAAAATCATGTTTTTTCTAGTGTTATTAATTCATCAAAATATAACGAAGAGCAATGTCAACAAATTCGTTAACAATTAAGAAAATTCGTTAATAAACTGCGGCACAAGTGGACAAGTAGTCACAGAATCATGAAAACATTCGCGGATCGAAATAAAGAATGGTAAGAACGAAATCTTATTTTTCGAAAACCAGCCATTGGTCGTCGTAAACATTTTTCAGGATGCTCAACTAAAACTCAAATAAAAAAGGTTTCTTCTATTGTTGATAAAACGCCAACAGAAGAGTTTATGTTAGCAACGCGAATTAGTCTTTTCAAATCTGAAAAAAGGAATGCATCACAAGTTGTTTTGAAATTGAGCTCAGAGCTGACAATAGCTTCAAAAATGCTTAAAATTGTAAATGCTGAGCCAAAAGCACCTATTCCATATACAGCTGAGGAAGCTTTGGCTCTATATATAGATGGATAATACTCAAAAAATACATATAAGTTAATGAAATCTGGTGCCAAAGAGCGAAATTGTAACATTTATCCAAGCTACGATGTTTTAGCTAAAGCTAAAAAAGAGTGCTACCCCAATGACATACGCGTAACTGAACCTTCAGCAGAAGTAAATTTACAGTCTCTTATTAACCATACTGTTGGACGTATATTACAGGGTTTTCCAGCAGCATTTGAGGACCTTGAAATTGAATGCAAAAACAACGATTGCATAAAAGCCGTTTATAAATGAGGTTGGGATGGAAGCAGTGGTCACTTTACTTACAGGCAATGCTTTAATATTCCCGAAACTGGAACTATTGATCAGCATTTATTTGCTGTATGCATTGTACCGTTGCTAATAAAAAATAGATCTTTGCAGACCTATTAAACTAATTTTTGAAAAAAAGTCAGCAGACTTAGTTCGAGATGAGGTTGAAAATGTTAAGAGGCAAATTTCTCAAATTTTACCTACAACATTAAATCATTTAAAAATACAACATGAATTCCATTTGACAATGATTAACGGAAAAGTTTTCCACACCATAGCGGAGTCATCAGCACAGGCTTGCGGAATTTGTGGGGCAACTCCAAAATTGTTTAACAATCTGAAAATGATTCAGTTAAGACAACCACAAAAACAAAACGAGTATGGATTATCCACACTCCATGCATGGATTCGCCGCTTTGAGTGTATAATTCATATCGCCTACAGACTACCAATAAAACCTGGCAAGTTCGTGAAAAAAATACGGAAAACGTTCAAGAAACAAAAACAAAAATTCAACTAGAACTGAGAAAACAAATGGGCATCCTGGCGGACATTCCAATGACCGGCTCAAGGAACACAAACACGGGAAATACTGCCAGAATATTTTTTAAGCAACTGAATTTGGCCTCTACAGTAACTGGCGTAATTATTTAATTAAAAGATTTGGAATAATTTTGCGCACAATGGCGTGTGGGTATACATTGAACACAGAAGCTTTTCGCATATATGCTGGGGTAACTGCAAATATATCTGTAAGTGAATACCCCTGGTTCTACATGCCTGCATCCGTCCATAAAATTTCATTGCATGGCGCAGATATCATTGAAAATGGTTCCTTGCCAATAGGAATAATGTCAGAAGAGGCACTTGAGGCAAGAAATAAAGATTTCCGTAGCTATAGGCTTAACCACACACGAAAAACCTCAAGACTACACACTATGGAGGACTTAATACATGCATTGTTGGTTTCTTCAGACCATTTCATTACATCTAAATCTAAAAGTACCTCAAGGTACTCAAAAACACATATTGAAACAGATGATGAGGTCAAGCAACTTCTTTTAAATGAGTTACCAGACACCCACATTTCAGAAAGCCCTGACTCAGAATAATTTTCCAAATAGTTTCTTTTAGAACATGAGCAAATATAAAGTAGGATCTTGTTATTTAAAAAATATTACATAATTTACATCTAGAGTTTGTTACTTTATTTTTTTTTTAAATTAGAAAAATAATAAAATTACAAAAATAAAACACAACTGATTTATTTAAAAACATACTATACAAAAAATTCGTTTTTTTAAGTTATTAAAAAATCAACGCGAAATTAGCAATTTCTTGCAAAGACCACAATAAACCAATAAAAAAAATTAAAAAATATACACATTTAAAATTAAAAAGAAAAAAATAATAATTACAGAGAAAATCATTATAGTAGAATTCAGCATGGTCACATTATTCCTATTTTACTTCTTATAAATTTGCATGAATTTCTGGTTTTAAGTACTATTATTGGTACATGCTGAGTGTAGGGTAAAATTCAAAAAAATAAATGTATATAATATAAAATGCCAAAAATACAATTTTGCTTGAAAAAAGATTTAAAATCGAATGTAATACAAAATTATAAACATACATACATACTACTATTAATATATTAATTGTCGATGATGAATGATACAGCATTAATGGCGCAAACAGTACTGAAGCGGCATGTCCCAAAAAAATTTTTTTTTAAAGAGCATGTCCTTGGCTATAACTTCACTGAACATTTTTAATAGATCAGATCCGTAATTAAAAATATATAATTGAATTGCCAACAATTCAGAGGCAAAAAGAGCCAACCGAGTAGTCAAAAGGAGCTTAATTAACAAATTGAAGATTTTTCCGTTTTAAATCTATAATCCCTATATCTATTATATAAAGAAGGGGTGTGTGTGTATGTATGTATGTATGTATGTTTGTATTTTATAGCTGGCCACACCAGTGGATCGATTTTTGTGAAATTTTTACAGAGTGTTACTTCAAGTCTAAAAGGAACAATAGGCTACTTTTTTTTGGAAATTATTGCTGCCACGCCCACACTACGCCCATTTGTGTGGGAAGGTCAAGTAACAAAATTACCCAGAGCCATACTGCTCAAACGCGTGGAACTAAATACCTGAAATTTACAACACGTGTTAAGCTTTACATGTTTGTTTAAATGCACATGAATTTTTAAACATTGGGCCCGTAAAGGGATAAAAAGGGGACAAAAAGGGAAAAATCGGTAACCTACTATCTCTTGATGTCTATAAGATAGAAACAAAATTTAAAAAGTTTAGCGTTTTCCTTAAGAAATAAACAGACAGGTATTGGGAGTTTTTTTTTTAAATTTTGGTCCGAAAGGCCGACAAAAGGGGTTTAAATTATATTTTGGTACTTTTTGGTACTTTTTGTTACTCTTAAACCAATAAAGATAAAAAATTTTTCAAATTGCGTTCGATAGGTCTTACAAAAATATGATTACGTTTATCGTACTATTTTTTAATTTTGGGCCCAAAGGGGGAAAAAAGGGCTAAAAATATATTTTGATTTTTTTATTCGTTTTTTGTAACTTTTAAACCAATAAAGATAGGAACATTATTCAAATTAAGTGTAACAGGCCTAAAAAATATGAGTACGTTTTTAGATACTTTTTTAATTTTATAGACCCTAAGGGAAAGAAAGGTTTAAAATTATGTTTTAGTACCTTTTGTAACTTTAAAATAAATTATGATAGAAACATAATTTCAATTCCTCTTCGAGACCGATTTTTGGAAATTAGTTCGCACGTAAACGGCTTTTAAAGTTAAAATTTTGAAGGTAAAAAAGTGGGCGGTGCCACGCCCATAAAAGTTAAACTTTTTATGCTGGTACTTTTATTGCACTGATTTTTTAAAATGGCACACATATAGAAGGCCTCTAATTCCGAAGTTCTAAAGGACAAAAATGGAGGATTGCAGCGCCCAAAAAAATGTAAGTTTTCAAACTGGTTCTTTTATTGTTGCGATTTTTATAAAGCTCAAAAATAGACCGATAATATTTATTTTAAGTATAAAGATGGGTGGCATAAAGATAGACAAACGTGCAAAATTATGTGAAGATAAGGCCATATTCTAGCCAGTTATAGCCTAAAACGCTTAATCCGGGAGGACATTTGTATGGAAGCTCTGTTGAAAAATAACCTGATCATCACCACAAACAACATGCTTATTTCTTATGCCAAAAAACTTATCTGTTCCAAATTTCATCGAAATATCTGCAAAAATGCGGTCTCTACTTTGTTTACAAGAATACATTAACGCTGAATTCCAAAACGTAGTTTGCTTTGCATCACAAAATTTCAAGTTTTTCCTGAAAGCAAAGATGAAGTTTTTGATAATATCTTTTACTTCTAAATAAGTGTTTGCAGCTATATTAATGTCCTGGAAGCAAAAAACGTTGTCAAAATTGTAGGGAGTGTATAAGGGAAGAAGTTGAAAATTTGTAATGCAAAGCAAATTGCGTTTTGGAATTCAGCCTAACTCCCAGCCGGACGGATGGGCTGACAGGTTTTAATAGACTCAGAAAGTGATTCTGTGTCGATCGGTATAATTGGAGGTGGGTTTCAGACCTTTTTCTTTGGTGAGGTACAAAAGCATAATAAAATTTGGATATAACAATATAAGAGAAGTTTGAACTTCTCATAAAAAATATTTGAAATGTGATCCCTGTATCTATATTATATAAAGAAAGGTTGTATGTATGTATGTATGTATGTATGTATGTATGTATGTATATATGTATGTATGTATGTATGTATGTATGTATGTATGTATGTATGTATGTATGTATGTATGTATGTATGTTTGTATGTATGTACATATGTATGTATGTTTGTATTTTATAGCTGTCCACACCAGTGGATCGATTTTTTTGAAATTTTTACAGCGAGTTACTTAAAGTCTGGAAGAAACAATTGGCAAGTTTTTTTGGAAATCTTTGTTGCCGCGCCCACACTACGCCCATTTGTGTGGGAAGGTCTGGTTATGAATTGCCTAACCAACTTACCCAACCCATACTGATAAAACGCGTAGAGCCAAATATATGTTTGTTTACATACATACGAATTTTTAGAAATTGGGCCCGTAAAGGGATAAAAAGGGGACAAAAAAGGAAAAAGATAGAAAGAAAATTTAAAAAGTTTTGCGTTTTCCTTAAGAAACAAACAGACAGGTATCTGGAGTTTTTTTTTTTTTTTCTTTTTGGTCCGAAATGGGGGAAAAAGGGGCTAAAATTATCTTTTGGTACTTTTTGTTACTTTTAAACCAATAAAGATATAAACATTATTCAAATTGCGTTCGATAGGTCTTAAAAAAATATTATTACGTTTTTCGTACTTTTTTAATTTTGGACCCAAAAGGGAAAAACAGGGTTAAAAATATATTTTGATTTTTTTATGCGTTGTTTGTTACTTTTCAACCAACAAAGATAGAAACATAATTCAAATTGGATGCGACAGGCCTAAAAAATATGAGTATGTTTTTGGGTCGTTTTGGAATAATTGGACTCTTAGGGGGAAAAAAGGTTAAAATTATGTTTTAGTACTTTTCGTAACTTTAAAACCAATGAAGGTAGAAACATAGTTTAAATTGCATTCGTCAGGTTACCAAAAAATGATAATATGTTAATAAGGGGCTAAGATTATATATAGAAATTTATAAATAATATTTGCTTTCTGAATATCTCCAAAACTGTAAGCCTGTTAAATTTCCAATTTTTATGTGCTAAGTAAATAGTAGGGCTGACTTATTATATATTGCAACTTATGTGGGGCAACCAATAAATTAAAAAATATATAAATTCTTTTGCTTACATATTTTAATAATTTTACTATGATTGGTGTAGCGAAGCACACCGGGGCTTAGCTAGTATATTATAAAATCAAGGTGTAAGTTTGTTTGTTTGTTTGTTTGTTTGTCACGCAATCACGCCTAAACGGCTAGACCGATTTTCATGAAATTTGGAATGTAAATACCTTGAAGCCCTGGGTGTGCGATAGGCTATACGTTTTTGGAAAAAGGGGAGGTGCCACGCCCACAGCACTTCAAATCTAAATGTACTTCTACTGCAAAAAAATAACTTATATTACACTGGTGCATATGTTACACCGATTTTTTCAACATTTTTTACACATTTATAAGGTCTCTAACGGAAAAAAAATTTTAAGGCAAAAAAGGAGGCGGGACCACGCCCCCTAAAACAAAAATTGTATAATAGGCACTTATTCTAGACCGATTTTTTTGAAATAAGTTCGCATATAAACGGCTTCTAAAGTTAAAATTTTGGAGGTAAAAAAGTGGGCGGTGCCACGCCCACAAAAATTAAACTTTTTTTGCTGGTACTTTTATTGCACCGATTTTTTTTCAAACTTGGCACACATATAGAAGGCCTCTAATTCTCAAATTCTAAAGGACACAAGCTAGGGGTTG
Organism: Melanophora roralis; assembly: GCA_963583895.1. Taxonomy (NCBI): domain Eukaryota; kingdom Metazoa; phylum Arthropoda; class Insecta; order Diptera; family Rhinophoridae; genus Melanophora; species Melanophora roralis. Next base: position 8,535,833 of record OY757192.1, read on the forward strand.
TTGCGCCCACAAAAATTTTAGTCTTCATGCTGGTTCTTCTATTGTTGCATTTTTTATGAATCTCAAAAATTTACCAATAATTTTTATTTTCGATACAATAATTAGTGGCACAAAGATGGACAAATGTGCAAAGTTATGTGAAGATAGAGCAATATTTGAGCCAGTTATAGCCTAAAACGCTTAATCCGGGAGGACATTTGTATGGGACCTAAGTCAAAAAATTAATCGATCGTCACCACAAACAACATGCTTTTTTCCTATGCCAAAAAACATATCTGTTCCAAATTTCATCGAAATATCTGCAAAAATGCGGTCTCTACTCTGTTCAAAAGAATACATTAACTCCAAGCCGGACTGACGGACTGACATGTTTTAATCGACTCAGGAAGTAATTCTGTGTCGATCCGTATAATTAGAGGTAGGTCTGAGACCTTTACTTTTGTAGGGTATAAATATTTGTACAAAAACATAATCAAATTTGGGTATAACAATATAAGAGAACTTTAAACTCCTTTTGAAAAACACTTGAAATGTAATTATACTATAAATTAAGAACGATTGATATATACAGGGTGTCCCCCGGCAAGGTATACTACTTTATTTTACCGCCATTTTGGTGAAAGTTAGTCTTGACAGTTCGTATTTTGCAGTCGTGAAATAGAGACAATGCAAATTTATTATGAAAAAATATTCAGTAACCCAACGTGTTTTAATCAATAAAACATGACAACCCCGTTTTTCATGAAAAAATAATAATGAGTGCCGAAGCATATTTTCATTTGAGTGGATATGTCAATAACCAGAATAGTCGGTTCTGGGTAATAGTAACCCCTCAAATTATCCATCAGTCACTTTTGCATCCATTAAAAGTGGAAGTCTGGTGTGCAATTTGGTCAGGAGGAATCATTGAAGCTTACTTTTTTAAAACTGAAAACTGCGTAATGGGAAGCAATATACTGATATGATTGAAAACTGTTTATTTAGTTTAAGAAATGGTGATGATGATTGGCCTGATTTGACTGCTCCGGACTTCTTTTTGTGGGGATATCGGAGCAGCAACGCTTATGCATATAAACCAACTTTCCGTCGGACACCCTGTGTTGGGCAATATTATTGGAGCAACAATACCAACAGGGTAATTCTAAGGGGAAGATAGTTTTAAACTCCATATACCAAGTAATCCAAAAGGTTTGCCTTCCAATTCTTAACGCTTGCAGTTTTTAAACAAACTAGCCTTTGCTTTAACAATTAAATAATCCCAGGTTGCTGGTTTGCTGGTTTGCAGTTGGAACTTCCCGCTTCTCTAATGGCATGTTGTAAGTCGCCTGTTCTAGGGTACTAAGTGGATAAAATTTACACATTTTTGCGCTAAATGGAAAAACTCCTAACAGAGTGGAAAATAGCGCTTTATGAAGTACCTAACGACCCGTCATTTTTTTATAAGCTACAAACTTAATTATTAATATTTATATGGTAATTTAAAACTTAATAATCCAGATTTGTTTTGTTAGGTTTTGTTTGCATAATTTCACACAATATTGTTTATGGGTTTAATGTTTATGTAAAAGTTTTATTAACAACAGTAAAGGGTATTTCGTGTAAAAATTCACATACTAAAGGCATAGACAGCTCATCAAAGCGATTAAAATTTCGAGTTGAATCGAATGCTGTAATTTTCCCACAGTTTTATATGCACTTTTTAAGTTAAAAATTTGCTTTTAAACTTTACCTTTTAAGATTGTTCCCGCGCAACGCCGGGACGGGTAAGCTAGTGTATTTATAATTCAATTTCTACTTCAAGATTTTTTTTACACAATTAAAAAATAATAGTCAAAATAAAAAATAATAATATTAAATAAAATTATTTCACAGCAGCAATTGAGACAAATGTTAATCAACATTAACAATATGACCATACACATTTTCATATAAATAAGTTGAAAGAACAATCATTTTCGAAAAGGGTAACATTTTCTTCTTCCGGCTATACCTATATTTGTTTCTTTATAATATTTTGATTTATTATGTTTCAATTGAATTTATTTTTACAAATACGCTTGCTGGTAACTCGTAGTTTAAACAGCAGGTGCAACACTTTTGTAAACCATATTTTATATGAATTAAACTATTAACCGTGTTCAAAGCCTTGTGGTTTCTTATTTTATTCTTAAAAAATCCATAGTCCTGAATGTTTTTTCCACTTAAGTATTAGAGTGTGGATACGATAATGTTTTCAAAACAAAAAATGATGCACTTCGATCCAAAATTGGTCGGTTCTATCTTAATTTTTCCACTGGTACAGTTTTAAACTATTTAAGCAATTTTACAGCTCATCAATTTATTCAAATTCTTTTATAACACATTTTGAATCCTGCAAAAAACATTTTTTACTCTAAATGCCAAAATTTATTCCAACATCTTAAAATTTGTTGGAAGGTTTGCCATAATTTCATAAATTAGAGTTTTCATGAACTGTATTAAATTACGTTTAACGATATGTTTTTCTGATTCAGTTATATTAGAATCTTCGCATGCTTTCTGAAGGTTATCCTAGATAACAGTTGTTATTTATTTAAGATTTAAATTCTGCAGCTATATAATCAAAGTCATTTATCGGTATAATGATTTCATTTGTCAGGCTTTGTAATAAATAAAATAAATCAGTGAATAGTTTTGTATTGTACGTAAATGCCACAAAGACAAAACAACAGGGTAAAAACGGAAAAATTTACTATAAAATACAAAAAGTGCCGTTTCCACAGTTGAAAAGAGCTGTGTTAGCTCCTTTTTTTTTAAAAAAAGAGTTAAAGGGAAAATTTTCGAGTTAGAAGTAATTGAAAAGAGATAAATTTAGCTCTAAAATAGCTAAGTTGGCATCGCTGTTTACTTATATGCGCAATGTCATGGTAGTTGTATAACTGATTGCAAGGTGAATTAAAGTATCAGGTGGTCAGCGTTGCCAGAAGCTTTGAGAAGACAATCATCATTTGGTAATAATAAAATCATATATTAGGGAAATCCAATTTTTTTTTATTCCAAAATTTTATTTTATAGACAAAAAATATAATAATATTTAAGTTTATAAGGATAAAAACAAACTTCTTTTTGATACACCGTGTAAATAAAATATCGAAATGTAGATTTGAAGATTTTTGCCTAAAAAATCAGATTTTCACATATAAGAGACATACATACTTCTTAAGCATTTAAAACTAAAACAAAAAAAATTACCTTGTTATTTTTCTTAAAATAATCCAAAAATATTAGCCGTTCATAATCAAAAACCAAATTATGGTACACGCTAAAAGACTTGCTTAACTAATTTGCTCAAATTTATATTTCCTTGCTCGCGAGTTACATATACAAATTCAAGTATTAACACTTATACAAAAAATTGCACTATTGATGAGTTTATTGAAAATATAATTAGCACAAAATAAATTAAAATTAAAATTGTAACAGCAAACTCATTTCCGGTTAAGAACACAAAATTATTTTTCGGTCGCAATTCCAGGAATTGCAACCGTTTACTATTAATATAAAATAAAGTAAATTTTAGGAATAAGTAAACAAAAATTGTAAAATGCATTTTAAGCAGAATTAACAATTATTTGTATTTATAAAAATTAAAGAAATTGAAAATAAAGTTAGTTGTTAAATATCCACAGTTGAGCAAAGTATTTGATTTTTAAAAACACTCACAAGAAATCGTTATACAAAATTGGCGCAGTCGGTACTCCTTTTTGTTTTTTAAAAAGGAGCGTGAAACGAAAAATTAGTGCAGTGACGACACACGACAAATAGGTGTACGAACCACTATAGAACAAAAAGAAAAATAAAATAACTATCAAAATCTTGTGAAAGTGCAACAAACATCAGTACAAGCCACAAAGGCAAAGTAAAATTCAAAAAGTTAAAATTCGACAAGCAAGGCAAAAGAGATTCGACGAAAGAAGGATGGAACAAGAAATGGCCAATGTGGATATCGTGGAGCAGCTGGCAAGAAGGGAACAGCAGCTGGAGCAACTCAGACTCGCTTATGTCGAGTTACAACAAAAACAACAGTTCCAACCACAACAACTCCAACAACAACAATTCCAACCTAATCAGCTCGAGAGAATTTATAAAAATGTGGCATACCTGCCAATATTTACTGGTATTGGAGACATAACCATAAACTCATTCCTTAGCAGCGTGGAGTATCTGCTATCCAACATAGAAGACGAGGAACTAAAGAAGGAAGCTACAAAGGCCATTTTCTACCGTAACATACAAGGAGAAGCAAAAAACGTGGTCATCAATGTACAACAACCGGACAACTGGCAGATAATCAAAAGGACTTTGAAGCTGAGATACCGCCCGAACCTGGAACCTCACCAAATCTACAGGAAAATTAATGAACTTCGAGTTAACACCGTAAGTGAATTAGCTATAGAGTTACAAAATCTTAAATATAAAAATGATGAACTAAGTATCTATTATCAAGATGATCATTGTATAGATTTGTCTAACGTAGATAGCCTATTGGTTAATATAGCCAAAGAAATTACACAAGGAATACTATTAGATAAGATATACCCAGAAAGAGATCTAGGTACAATAATAGAGATAATGATGAAACGTAGATATGAAGATGAATGTATTAGGCAGGAATTTAGAAAATTTCGCGGAAATTATTCTGGTACCTTTAAACCAGCAGATAAACATAATAACTCAAACTATAATAGGAATCAGTACCAAAATAGGCAAAATGTTGACAGGGCATATCATGGTAGGGAAGAAATTAATAAGCGACAGTATCAGGATAGAAATAAATGGAACCCAAATTTTTATAGACACGAAGAACAGAACGGCTTTAATAAAAATAATAATAATAATAGTAATAATAATAATAATGGTAATAATAATAATTCTGGAAGATACAGATTTCAAAATAATGTAAGAGATGACAAATTTTCAGGACAATTTAAACAACTAGGGAACTCAAGACCAAATTCCAATCAGGTTCGTTGGAATCGTTATAGAAATAATCAACCAGAACCCATGGAAATTGACAATGTAGAAGAAAATTACGAGAATCCTCAGGGGGCAGGACACCCTAATCACAGGTTTGGCCAAAATCGCTTAAACCTGGATAGGCAAAGCCCAGAGGGACCTGAGATTAATAATACAGTTTTTTTTTACGAGGCAGCCACAGAATGCCTGCCAAAGATAAAATTAAATATTGAAAATAGGGAATACGTAGCACTAATAGATACTGGTGCTAGTCTTAGTTTAATTAGTAAAGAAATAAATGATTTTAAAATATATAAATTAAAATACCCTATAACATTTAGTACAATAACGAATAAAGATACAATAAATTATGAAATACACACGAAAAGCCCAAAACAATTTAATTTACCTAACAATGCCAGGATTCGTTGGAAGATCACTCCATTAAGAGGAAGAACTTATGATTTTATCATAGGTATCGATATATTAAACTTTTTAAATGCACAAATAGATATAGAAAAAGGACAAATAACACTAAATGGAAAGGTATCCGATTTTCTTAATAACCCATACAAGTTTAATCAAATTTACACGCTCGAAACTGGTGATCCTAAATTCGAAAGACTTCAATTAGATCATTTAAACCATGAAGAACGTAGAGAAATAATAAAATTATTAAACCGATATAACAAATTATTGTTTAGGGAAGGAGATTTATTAACTAATACAACTGAAATTCAGCATGAGATAAAAACCACTACACAACAGCAAATTTATTCAAAACTATATAGGTATCCACCTCAACACGAAGCGGAGGTAAGAAAACAGATCAGAGAAATGGAAGAGCAAGGTATAATTAGAAAAAGCCATTCAAGATATGCCAGCCCACTTATTGTCGTACCTAAGAAAACGGATAATTCAGGAGAAAAAAAGTACCGAATAGTGATAGACTATAGAAAGTTAAATGAAATAACCATAGACGATAAGTTTCCTTTGCCGAATATCGATGCGATATTAGATAAGCTAGGAAGAGCGCAGTATTTTACTACCTTGGATTTGGCAAAGGGATACCACCAGATTTTAGTAAAGAAAGAAGATAGGGAGAAAACGGCATTCGTAACACCACACGGGTTGTACGAATTTATAAGGATGCCATTTGGCCTAAAAAATGCGCCAGCCACGTTTCAAAGGCTGATGAATGAAATTTTGAGAGACTACATTAATAAAACTTGTGTCGTATATTTAGACGACATTCTAATTTTTAGTACATCCTTAACGGAGCATATCAAAGCAATAGGAGACATTTTCAAAGTTCTGGAAAGTAAGAATTTAAAAATACAAATAGACAAATGTAACTTTTTAAAAAAAGAAACAGAATTTTTGGGGCACGTTTTGACAAAGGATGGCATGAAACCAAATCCAAACAAAATTAAAACTATTCAAAATTTAGAATTACCAAAAACCGAGAGACAGATAAAAAGTTTTTAGGGACTAACTGGGTATTACCGCAAATTCGTAAAGGATTATGCGAAGGTAGCTCAGCCGATTACGAAATATTTGAAAAAAGGCACAAACATTAATACGAAAGACCCAACTTATATTGAAGCCTTCGAAAAGTTAAAAACTTTAATAAGTACACATCCTGTTTTACGTTATCCTGATTTTGAGAAACAGTTCACATTAACGACAGATGCATCCAATTACGCGATTGGTGCAGTGCTGTCACAGGAAGGGCACCCGGTGTGCTACGCTTCAAGAACATTAAACAATCACGAAAAAAACTATTCTGCGACAGACAAAGAGTTTCTGGCGATAATGTGGAGCGTCAATTATTTTAGGCCCTACATTTATGGAAGAAAATTCAAAATCTTAACTGATCACCAGCCAATCAAATATCTCCATTCCAAATACAAAGGAAAAGACATGTCGCCCAGGCACCAGCGTTGGCTATTAAAATTAGGTGAATACCAGTTCGATATTGAATATCTAAAAGGGAAAGAAAACAAAGTAGCTGATTTTTTAAGCAGATTAGAAAATAGTGAGGACACTATTTCAGAAAAGGAGGGAGGTAAAGATTCTGATACTTTTTCAGTTAATAATATTGAAGACGACATAACTATGGCAACAATACACTCAGCAGAAGAAGATTTAGGTGATCATTTTTTCATAAAGGAGGAAATTGTGAATAAATATAAAACTCAAATAATTTTAACAAATAATAAAACAGAAGAATGTAAGGAAATACATGGGAAGAGAATTATTTTTATTGCAGAATGCGATTTTGAACAAATGGGAGATATTTTTAGAAGATATACTTCCAAAGGTAAAATAGGCATTTATTCAGAGTTATCAGAGCATAGTTATAATTTAGTGCAGCAAAAGTTAATTAGTATGTATTCAGGCGATAATCAAGTTAAATTCATAAAATCTACCATGAGAGCAATGGACATTGAGACAGAAGTTGAAGCCATAAAACAGATTTCCTTATATCATATTAGAGAAAGTATACACTCAGGAATAATAGAAACTTATAACAATATTAAAAATAAGATATATTACCCAAAACTTCTGGAACTAATTCAAATCGTAATAAACCAATGCGACCTCTGCCAACAAGTAAAATACGATAGACGACCTATTAAAAATAAATTTCAATTCACGGAAACACCCTCAGATACAAACCAAATTATACACATTGATACGTATGTAATTAAGGGTAATCGTTTTTTAACAACAATAGACAAATTCTCAAAGTTTGGGGCAGCTTACTCACTGAACGATAGAAATCCTATTACAATTATTGAGCAATTAGAAGAACACTTTGCAAAAATTGGTAAACCAAATAAAATTATAGCTGATAACGAATTTAAAGCAGCACGAATTCAAGAATTTTTGAGCCAAGAAGGTATTCAACTACATTTAACAAAACCCAATAGTCATACGGGTAATGCAGATATAGAAAGGATGCATAGTTCACTAGCAGAAAAATTTAGAATTTTATATCAAACAGACAAGGAACTTCCGATAAAACAATTAATCCAAAGAGCAATAAGAAACTACAACGATCGTTATTACTCAAGCACCCAATATACACCGAATGAAGTTCAATATGGAAAAATAGAAAAAGAAAAAGTTAGGGAGAATCTAGAAAGTAACAAAAGAAAGGTTATACAAAGGCTAAATAAAACCAGAGAAGAATACAATGAAATTAGAGAAGAGGGATATATTAAGAATTATAAAGCAGTCAAAACATAAGGAACAACCAAAATATAAGAAAGCAAAACTAGAAAAAGTACATCCAAACAATATTAAAAGACCGTATAAATTCTCGGACATTAACAATGAAGACGATGACATTGATTTCGAATACTTGTCTCAACGTTTAAAAGAAATTAAAGCAAGAAACAAAAACACTGTAGAAACTCAATCAAACCAAGAATTAAATATTACTTAAATTAAAATTTTCAGATAATAATTATGATACTGGCTCTGGCAACATGGACACAACCGAGTAAGGGCACAATGACTATAACCGAACTAGTAGACCAATCAGGATTTGTTGACCTACAAATAAGAGACCAGGAGATAGTAAAGGACAGTGACATAGTACTACACATAATTGACCTTAAACAAATAGAAAATATTATTAACGAAATGACGGACAACATTATATTAGCGAAAACAAGTAACAAGGACATACTACAAACCGAATTATTGGAAGCAAGGAATAAATTACTAACTTTAATACCAACAGAAAAAAGACAAAAACGAGGACTTATAAATGCAATAGGTACTGTAGCTAAATGGACAATCGGAACAATGGATGATGAAGACAGACAAACGATACAAAAACATTTATCACAGACTGACAAGACACTAGATGAACAGGTACATATAAACAATCACTTTAATTTAGCGATAAATCAAATAGGAAATATTGTAAAAGATGATAGAAAGGAAATTGAAAAAGGTATTAATACTATAAATAAAATGGTAGATGAAGAATATCAACAACACATGTACTTACAACAAATGACAAAAATCCAATTAATAAAAAGCAAAATTGAACAAATTCAAGACAATGTAGTTTCAGCTAAATACGGGTTAGTTCACCCAAATATTTTGACAAATCACGAAATTGAAAAATATAATATTGACTTTAATAAATTAAAATATTTGCAATTAGGAACAGCAACTTGTAATAATACTTATCTAATATTAAGCCTTAGAATACCAAAATTGTTCATACAAGTAAAAATAAGAAAAATTATACCATTACCGGATAAAAATCAAAAAGAAATAGAATCTAGAATAGAAGAAGTCTTCACACATAAAAATAAAACTATGCAATTTAAAGAAAATAAATATCTCAAACAATTGAAACCCAGTAACCATTGTATATTAACTAAAAACTGTAAACTAATAACAAACAGAGCATTAGAACTTATAGCGCTGGATGAAAAAACAATCTTGGTTAAAAACGCAATAAATTTGTTTGTAAATACTACATGTAATAAAAATAATACTATTTTAAATGGAAATTATGTAATTCAATTTAACAATTGTTCTATAAAAATTAATGATTACTATTATTCTAATTTAGTTGAAAAAATTGAAGGAAATATTATGCGTTTGCAATACAGCGATATAAAAAATTTTACAGAAAAACTTACGTTTGAACAATTAGATGAAAAAAATGAATTAAATTTTAAAAATATTTCTAATTTGAAAATCCACAATAAAGTGATATACGGATGTAACTTCTTTCTAATACTTACAATAATATTAATAATTATATTTTGGAGAACAAAGTTAAAATACATTAAAATAAATTTGAACAAAAGAATTCGGGAGAATTCTAATCTAAAGGGGGGAGAAGTTACATATACAAATTCAAGTATTAACACTTATACAAAAAATTGCACTATTGATGAGTTTATTGAAAATATAATTAGCACAAAATAAATTAAAATTAAAATTGTAACAGCAAACTCATTTCCGGTTAAGAACACAAAATTATTTTTCGGTCGCAATTCCAGGAATTGCAACCGTTTACTATTAATATAAAATAAAGTAAATTTTAGGAATAAGTAAACAAAAATTGTAAAATGCATTTTAAGCAGAATTAACAATTATTTGTATTTATAAAAATTAAAGAAATTGAAAATAAAGTTAGTTGTTAAATATCCACAGTTGAGCAAAGTATTTGATTTTTAAAAACACTCTCAAGAAATCGTTATACAAAATTCGCGCACAGCTTTGTTGACGACGTGCTTTTATTTTGATAATGTGCTTACAGCTTATACTAAGTTCGTTCAAAATATAATTATTTGCCACACTATTCGGCAAATGTTGAGAGAATGTTTAGCCAGGTTAACCCTAATAAAACTAAATCCCGAAATCGTTTGGAAAACGAATCTTTATCCTGGATCTTATATACAAAAGATTATTTTAAAAGTACAAATTCCCACTGTTTTGACAATTTAATTTCTCCAGGCTTACTTATTATGTTATTTTTGGGTATTTACGCGGATGAATAAATATTGATGTTAATAAAATGTGTTCCTATTTGAAAGTTTCAGTTTAAAGCGGCGACCTATAAAAAAACCTATTTTTACTTTTTTGGAGATTCCTAAAATATACAACACACATTGATGAACAAAGGAAAGAAAAGCGCTAAGATATTTCAAAATTAACTTCATAACTTCAAAATCCTTTTTCCCAAAAACTAATTTTTTTGCCCATTGGTTCCTTTTAACTGAAACTAACACATATTGCTTTAACATTAATGTCCACGTACAAATTTTTGTTTTGTTATGGAAATTATTATTAAATTAACAATTAATTAGCTTCAATATATATATTCTAAGCGAGGTTGATTTTTTATTGTGTTAGTTTACATGTACAAAACATGTAATATAAATTAAATTAAAACAAAATAAAATAAACAGAGAATAAAGTGGTTTTAATTCACTTGAAGATTTTTTGCAGATTTTTACAATGAATTGCAGATTTTGCAAAATTTTTTGTTAAAAAATCTTTAGTTTTTGTTGATTTTGCCTAGAAAAATTCTGGCAGCACTGGTGTGGTTCAATAATATCACCATGACTCATCAAGTTTTTTCCGTGTTTTTTTATTTGTTTTATTATTGCATACACATGTATGTATGTACGTACCTTCCTAGATACCACTTAGAATGATAAACAGAGGTAGTTGCTGGCTTATATCTGTTGTTATCGAAAATTTTAATTTGTTTTTCATTTTAAACCGCAAAATAAACAATTTATTAAAACTTGATGTTATGTAAATACTAAAACTCGCAAACTCACTGTTTGATAGTTGTGTAAACAAAAAAAATTTAATATTGTCACGGCCCGGAATCGAACCAATGATTTTCTCTTTTTATTGTTCACAAGCCATGATCCTACGCACTGAGCTATTAGCAATCAACATTGTTTAAACAGCAAAATAAACAAGCGCTAAAAAATGTATGTTATATAAGCCACATTGTACCTTGCGCAATCTAAAAGTAAACTGATTGCAAGGTGAATTCATGTATCAGGTGGTCAGCGTTGCCAGAAGCTTTGAGAAGAAAATCATTATTTGGTAATAATAACATCATATATTAAGGAAAAAATCATCAAATTTTTTTTATTCAAAAATTTTATTTAATAGACCAAAATATAATAACAATTACGTTTATAAGGATAAAAACAAATTTCTCTCTGATGTACAGCGTAAATAAGCTCTGAAAGTTTTACAAAAACTTTTTATAACTGAGATTATCTAGAACTGCCAGATGATCCTTACAGTTGACAAACAAAGATTGCAAGGTTTTGTTTACTCGTCATCTTAATTTTGAATATTCTTTTTAATAAACCTATCAAAAAAGGAGCCTCCCAATCTATAGATTAAAAAGGGTCAAGTCATGAGAGTTCTCTTAGAGAACAATTTTTAAAACCAAATCGTTTTAATATTTGCTTATATTACTTGATATAAAACGAAATGATTTTTTTGCAATTAGTTGTAAGCTGGATTTTTTTTATCAAACATTCATAGATAGACTTCTTCGTTTTGTAAAAAAATCTTTACGTTCCAAATCAAGGTTATTATTAAAATACGAGTTCCATATGCTGGTTTTATAAGATTTTCTAAAACGGAATGGTTGTTAGTGTTTCCACATGATATGTAAATAACATGCAAAACTCTTGAATTTTTCTACATGTTTTATTGTTTTTATTAGTTGAATTAAAAGATTGCATCTACGTTCAACCAGCTGGATAGCCGACAAACATCGTTGTGTCGGCTTTTTAGGATACTTTCTTTTGATTAGTGTTAATAAAAAAAGATTTTTTACTCTTGTTTAAAATATTAGAACAGGTACATTATATTTTTACTACTAAGGTCACATGGATATAAAACGCTCAAACATTCTGATGTTCAAACTACTTTGCAGTTGAACTTTTGTACACTTTGTGACATGCAACTATGACACCCTGTTGCTTGCAGAAGCCAGATGTACTCTACAGCCTCTTGATCAACACTAAAAGTTGCGCATTTGCATAGCAACCCGGACATTTTATTAACACTAAGCTTAAAAAAATATTTCATACATCCTTGCTATATTGACCAAACGATATGTAAATTATATAAAAGCAATAAATGTCAATTTAATTTACTATTAAAAAATTTGTAAGCAAATTAGGTTTTTCCACGTTAATTTAAATAGCACAATATAAAATCATAATTTCTAAATATAAAAAATCATCTTTTGACAAAAAATCGTCAAAAAAATATGATAAGATCATTATTCTGGCAGCGCTGCAGGTGGTGGTGACTTTACAACATAATATAAATATAAAAGTGGTGAATACATTTTGGGTGTGGTTTAATAATATCAGCATGACTGATTATGTTTTTTTCTGTTGTTGTTTTTTTTATAACCTACATATGTATGTATGTTCTTTGTTGTTGTTGTAGACTCAAAAATCCGAGGTAGTCTTGGTTTTTTGCTTATATCTCGGTTATTTATCGGGCGATTTTGCTGAATTTCCAGATCCAGGATCCAGAATATATATACTTTATGGGGTCCAAAATCGATAATAAAGGAATTACAAATGGAATGACAAACTTTTATATACCCTTATCACTTTTGTGAAGGGTATAATAATAGAACAAAAAGTTTTTGTTAATTTCCAAAAATGATTGGACATATGGATCCATTTCTCATATTAAATGATTTTACTGAATATAAAATGAGACTGCAACAATTTTTTATTGTAAATGATGTTCCCATGGACAAAAAGGTGGCATACTTTATAACGTACATACATTGGGGTCGATGCATATTCTGTCTTGCGAAAATTATTTTCACCCGAGGATCCATGTAAAAAAGATTATCAGGACCTGGCTTATGCCCTACAAAGTATAAACGAAATTGCTGAATCATACAAATTTAATAAGGCAGAACAAGGGTCAAAGTCAATACGAAAATTTGTTGTCGAACTAAAGTCCCTAGGATACGAGACAATCAATTAAGGTTCAAATTTCTAAAGGAATCAAAATTAACATTCGAAAACGCATGTGGAATTGCATCAAATTTTAAAATGGCTTTATATATTTATATATATGATAATTTCCCTACAGACTTAATAATTTAGTAATTATAGTAAACAAACAAATACAATAACAATCAAATAAGTAAAGAAAATTAGTTTTTTAAACGCACAATAATGTTTTTTTTAATGGCATCAGTGTTTAAAGACAAATCAATTAAGTTGTACATTTCGTTAAAGCAACAGCACAGTCTTCGAAACGGATCTGACATGGCAAAGTTAGTACGATATGTTTTTACATACAGCGGGTTAAAAGATCGTAATGTGCATTGAGAAATATTAAAAGTTACGTTACCTAGCAAAAACTCCGAACAGATTTTACCATTTATAAGATTAACCATGTTGGTGAATTGATCTCGCTAATCTTATAATGTATGAAGTGAGCATAATTACGATAATTATTTTTTAAACAAAAAATAAGAAATTGTATTTGAACGGATTCAATACGATCCCTGTGTAGATTATATTGAGGGTCCCAAATAATTGAACCAAACTCCAAAATGGGTCTCACAAGGGATGTATATAAACGCAGAGTAATACTGGGATCATTGAATTCTTTTACCCACCTCTTAATAAAAGCCAATTTGTTTCGGGTTTTATTAACGGTAAACGTTATATGTTTGACAAAGCTCAGTTTACTGTCTGGAAGTATTCCCGAATCCATAATCGCATCAACAGACTGTAAGTTATTACTATCAAGTATGTATAATGTATGTAAGATATAAGCAGTAATGCGTACTCTTGAGAATTGCATATGCTGACATTTTCCTAGGTTTAATTCCATAAGGTTACATTTACACCAATTACTTAAATTATTTAAGTCGTTCTGCAGAAGAATATGATCAGACGGTTTTTTAACATTCAGAAATATTTTGACATCATCGGCATACATCAATATATTAGAGTGTTCAATTGCCTCTGGCATATTATTAATAAATAGTAAACAAAATAACGGTCCGATGTGACCACCTTGTGGTACACCAGGTACAAAAGAAGTTTCCTTGAAAAGCAAGAATTAAATTTTACAGATTGCGTTCTATATAAAAGATAAGATTTCAGCCAGCTTAAGGATATACTGTTGAATCCCATTAAGTCCAATTTTTCCAATAAAAAAATATGATTTTCTTTACCTTGCCTTACTAAAATCCGTGTAAACAGCGTTAGTGTGGTGACCATTGTTAAAAGCATTATTCACGAATGTTGTTAAATGTAGAACATTAGTCATAGCTGATAATCCTTTCTGAAATCCATGTTGAAGTGGTGTCAGTAGACAAAAAATTTGGTAAAAAAAACCATCGATCAAGCATTTTTCAAAGAGTTTTGGTATATCACCAATTTTGCTATACCTCTGTAGTTAGTTATTATTGAAGAGGAAACATAAGAAATAAGTTTTAACAAAGGCAATTTCAACACATTTGCTGTAAGTCAAACACCAAGCAATTCAAAAGGATGCGGTAAAGGGCAAAACTTTTTAAACAAACCTTGTCATCGATGTGGTAAGAATGGTCATGATGCTGTCTACTGTATTTGTAAAAATTGGGTGTGTTTTAAATGCCAAAAAAAGGACACACCGCAAAAAGATGCGGTCAATGGAAAAATCTGCAAAGAGGTGAAAATAAAGTTAAGTGCGTTGAAGAAATAATGGAAGTCTTTTTATTGAATAGTATTGTAAACGAAGGGGAGAAAGGAAATTATATCAACAAAATTGGTGCTGGAGATGCCGACTATGCAAAGCTGTTCGTAGAAGACGTGTTGTTGGAAATCGAGGTAGATACAGCGGCTTGTGTTTCAGTCATTTCTAAGGCTAAGTACTTGTCGTATTTTTCTAAACTTAGATTAAGCCCTGTTGATAAAAAGTTGCTTTCTGTAACTGCCAGCCAACTAATGTGTATTGGAAAAGTTAAAACAAATGTAAGTAAGGTTCATAACCAAAACGAAGTAAATGTATGAATGTTTGTGATTGAATCGGAATGAGATTTTAAACCTCTAATTGGTAGAAGCTGGTAAGATATTTCGTACCCTTATTGGAGGAAATCATTTAGTTATCAAATAAAAAACATGGTTGCTATCAAACAAAATTGATTGAAAATGATATGCAAACTAAATTCCTTAAAACATTTCGCAAAAGTTTATCAACAGAAAATAAATGCATTTATTACGGAAATAGATTAGTAATTCCAGAGACACTACAACGAGAAGTTCTTAAAACGCTACATGAATACCATGACGGTATTGTAAGGCTAAAAATGATTGCTCGAAGCTCAGTTTGGTGGCCACACATAAATAGATAGGAGCATTGAGGAATATGTTTCAAAATGTTTTCCGTGTCAGTCCACACAAAAAGTTCATACGGAAAAATTAAAAAGTAAGTGGCCATTAACCACTTCACCATCTAAAAAGGGTCACTTGGATCTTTTTTACTTTGAGCCAAAAACATATTTAATTTTTATTGACTCATTTAGCAAGTTTGTCGAAGTAAAATATTTAGTTCGATCCGATGCAATAAGCCTATGTGTTAGCTTATATTCAATTTTTAAAATATTTGGGTATCCAAAAGAAATATTTACAGATAATGGTCGACCGTTTTCATCCTTCCATTTTGAGGAATTCGCAAGAAAATTAAATATTTGTTTAAAAAATCTCCACCGTATTTTCCTTTAAATAATGGGCTGGAAGAGCGAGGTGATCAAACAATTAAAAATAATTTAAAAAAAAATCTTTTAGATCAAGAAATAAGCTCACTACCGATTTAAGATATATGGTTCTTAGTCTATTAAATCCAAAGGTCCAAGGAAGATGCAAAATCACACGTACACAAAAGTTTGGGTCATTTTTTTCACATCGCCCTTAAGAAAATGATAGAAAATATTTGACTGAAATACAGTTCATTTGTGACGGTCATATGACCGGTCAAAAGATCGTCACTGTTCTTGTATGGGAGTATATAAAAAGTAACGGTTAACAATATTGGCATTTACACATTGGATTACAAATTTTTTCGATTATAATGCAATACATAACATTTTGCCCTTTTTTATACCCTTCACATAGTGATAAGGGTATATATCAGTTTGTCATTCCGTTTGTAATTTCTTTATTATCCATTTGCGACCCCATAAAGTATATATATTCTGGATCCTTATAGATAGGGAAGTTGATATAGCAATGTCCGTCTGTCTGTCTGTCTGTCCGTCTGTTGAAATCAAGTTTCCGGAGTCAAATAAAAAGATACAGACCAGGTAATGGTGTCAAACGATTAGAAATATCCCGCTTATCATCGCTATTTAATATCAGCAAAATCGGTTCACTATTGACCGAGATATAACCCAAAGCAACCCATTTTTTTAGGACAAAATCCGTGCATATATCCCTATATTTCTCAGTAAGTATAGTCACTATTGCCACAATTATAGATTGTATATAATAAGATTGTATATAATATAGATGTGGACAAGTATTTAAATAAGCTGGAAACGCATCCAAATCCGCTCGCTCGAAGTATCTTGTCACATAGTAGACACTCCCGTCTGAAAAAGAGGGATACTATTGCGCTTAGATGAAGATAACTATTTTATTATGAGAACTTAAATTTTAGTCTGGCACTGGCTGGGCTAATATTAATTACTTAGTCTTAAGATTTGAATACTTATTGTTAGTTCGCTTAAGTGAAGATCCAATAATAAAATATATGAAAAAAAAAAAAAACTATTGCCACAAAACTTGGAATGGATACTCTTAAAGTAGGCGCCTAAATAATGGATAGGATCAGGGGAAGTGGTAGTTTTTCTACAATTGCACAAATTTGGTGAAATATTTTATGCGCTATATCTCGGAAACTGTAACAGATATCGAAATAAAATGTTTTACAAAAAGGAATTGGACAACAAAACCTACGCTTTGAAGTTAACATTTTTTTGGTGGGGGGTTAATATGGTGTAGCTCCCATACAAATACACAATTTTTGTAAAATTTTCGATACGCTATACCTCGGAAACTGTAAAAGATATCAAAATCAAATATTCTACAAAAAGTAATTGGACAACAAAACCTACGCTTTGAAGTAAAAATTTTTTGGGTTGGGGGTGAATATGGGGTAGCTCCCATACAAATTTACAATTATCAAAAATTTTCGATACGCTATACCTCGGAAACTGTAATAGATATCGAAATTAAATATTCTACAAAAAGTAATTGGATAACACAGCCTACGCTTTGAAGAAAAATTTTTTTGGGTGGGGGGTGAATATGGGGTAGCTTCCATACAAATTCACAATTTTTGTAAAGTTTTCGATACGCTACATCTCGGAAACTGTAACAGATATCGAAATAAAATGTTCTACAAAAAGTAATTGAACAGCAAAACCTACGCCGAATATTGCGCTCTTACTTGTTATACCCTTCACATAAGTGATAAGGGTATATATAAGTTTGTCATTCCGTTTGTAATTGCTTTATTATCCATTTGGGACCCCATAAAGTATATATATTCTGGATCCTTATAGATAGGGAAACCGATTTAGCGATGTCCGTCTGCCCGTCTGTCCGTGTTATGGTTGAAATCAACTTTCTAAAGCCCCCCGATATCGCATAGATCCAAATGTGGTATCAAACTGTCACAGATAGTCGCGAGAAAATCGGTATTGAAATTCAGCAAAATCGCCCGATAAATAACCGAGATATAAGCAAAAAACCACGACTACCTCGGTTTTTTGAGTCTACAACAACAACAAAGAACATACTTTTACATGTAATAATAAAAGAACAACAAAAAAACAACAAAAAACGAAAAAAACAGAATCAGTCATGTCTATATTATTGAAACACACCCAAAACAAAAATTTTATTAGTATTAGTGTTCATACATATAACAGCGTTGCCATACAAAGCTTAATTTAAACATTTTTAAAATCGCTCCTACGGCTTCCAGGGTTCTCCTACAAAGGTAAAATGTAAGATCGACCCGAATTATTTTTTCCATCCAAACATTTTTGTGGAACATACTTACCCTCTATCTCTAGCCCCTGACATGGTTGCCATACAAAATTTTAAAAAATAAGGTAAAAACCGCTATAACTTCCCCGGACTCGCCCGTAGAGGAAAAAAAATGTATCACAGACCCCCATTAGTTTCTTCTCCCAAACATATTCCTAGAACATACTTACCCCCTATCACCACGCCCTAATGGGGTTGCCATACAAAATTTACAAAAATTATAAAATGCCCACAACTTCTTCAGAGTTGGCCTTAGAGCAATAGAGTATACGACCGACCCCCATTAGTTTGCCCTCTTAAACATATTCCTAGAACACACTTACCCCCTATCACCACGCCCTAAGGGAGTTGCCATACAAAATTTAAAAAATTATGTAAAAATGCCCACAACTTCTTTAGAGTTGGCCTTAGAGCAATAAAGTGTACGGCTGACCCCTATTAGTTTGCCCTCCCAAACATATTCCTAAAACATACTTACCCCCTATCTCCACGCCCTAATGGGGTTGCCATACAAAATTTACAAAAATTATAAAATGCCCACAACTTCTTCACAGTTGGCCTTAGAGCAATAAAGTGTACGACCGACCCCTATTAGTTTCTTCTCCCAAACATATTCCTAGAATATACTTACCCCCTATCTCCACGCCCTAATGGGGTTGCCATACAAAATTTACATAAATGATAAAATGCCCACAACTTCTTCACAGTTGGCCTTAGAGCGATAAAGTGTACGACCAACACCCATTAGTTTGCCCTGCCAAACATATTCGTAGAACATACTTACCCCCTATCTCCACGCCCTAAGGAAGTTGCCATACAAAATTTACAAAAATTATGTAAAAATGCCCATAACTTCTTCAGAGTTGGCCTTAGAGCAATAAAGTGTACGACCGACCCCTATTATTTTCTTCTCCCAAACATATTCCTAAAACATACTTACCCCCTAGCTTCACGCCCTAATGGGGTTGCCATACAAAATTTACAAAAATGATAAAATGCCCACAACTTCTTCAGAGTTGGCCTTAGAGCAATAAAGTGTACGACCGACCCCTATTAGTTTCTTCTCCCAAACATATTCCTAGAACATACTTACCCCCTATTTCCACGCCCTAATGGGGTTGCCATACAAAATTTACAAAAATTATAAAATGCCCACAACTTCTTCACAGTTGGCCTTAGAGCAATAAAGTGTACGACCGACCCCTATTAGTTTCTTCTCCCAAACATATTCCTAGAACATACTTACCCCCTATTTCCACGCCCTAATGGGGTTGCCATACAAAATTTACAAAAATGATAAAATGCCCACAACTTCTTCACAGTTGGCCTTAGAGCAATAAAGTGTGGGACCGACCCCCATTAGTTTGCCCTCCCAAATATATTCCTAGAATATACATCCCCCCTATCTCCACGCCCTAAGGGGGTTGCCATACAAAATTTACAAAAATGATGTAAAAATGCCCATAACGTCTTCAGAGTTGGCCTTAGAGCAATAAAGTGTACGACCGACCCCTATTATTTTCTTCTCCCAAACATATTCCTGGAACATACTTACCCCCTATCTCCATGCCCTAATGGGGTTGCCATACAAAATTTACAAAAATTATAAAATGCCCACAACTTCTTCAGAGTTGGCCTTAGAGCAATAAAGTGTACAACCGACTCCTATTAGTTTGCCCTCCCAAACATATTCTTAGAACATACTTACCCCCTATCTCCACGCCCTAAGGAAGTTGCCATACAAAATTTACAAAAATTATGTAAAAATGCCCACAACTTCTTTAGAGTTGGCCTTAGAGCAATAAAGTGTACGATCGACCCCCATTAGTTTGCCCTCCCAAACATATTCCTAGAAAATACTTACCCCCTATCTCCACGCCCTAAGGGAGTTGCCATACAAAATTTACAAAAATGATAAAATGCCCACAACTTCTTCAGAGTTGGCCTTAGAGCAATAAAGTGTACGACCGACCCCTATTAGTTTCTTCTCCCAAACATATTCCTAGAACATACTTACCCCCTATCTCCACGCCCCTAATGGGGTTGCCATACAAAATTTACAAAAATGATAAAATGCCCACAACTTCTTCACAGTTGGCCTTAGAGCAATAAAGTGTGCAACCGACCCCCATTAGTTTGCCCTCCCAAAGATATTCCTAGAACATACTTACCCCCTATCTCCACGCCCTAAGGGGGTTGCCATACAAAATTTACAAAAATTATGTAAAAATGCCCACAACTTCTTTAGAGTTGGCCTTAGAGCAATAAAGTGTACGACCGACCCCCATTAGTTTGCCCTCCCAAACATATTCCTAGAATATACTTACCCTCTATCTCCACGCCCTAAGGGGGTTGCCATACAAAATTTACAAAAATGATAAAATGCCCATAACTTCTTCAGAGTTGGCCTTAGAGCAATAAAGTGTACGCCCGACCCCTATGAGTTTCTTCTCCCAAACATATTCCTAGAATATACTTACCCCCTATCTCCACGCCCTAATGGGGTTGCCATACAAAATTTACAAAAATGATAAAATGCCCACAACTTCTTCAGAGTTGGCCTTAGAGCAATCATTTGTACGACCGACCCCCATTAGTTTGCCCTCCTAAACATATTCCTAAAACATACTTACCCCCTATCTCCCCGCCCTAATGGGGTTGCCATACAAAATTTACAAAAATTATGTAAAAATGCCCACAACTTCTTTAGAGTTGGCCTTAGAGCAATAAAGTGTACGACCGACCCCCATTAGTTTGCCCTCCCAAACATATTCCTAGAATATACTTACCCCCTATCTCCACGTCCTAATGGGGTTGCCATACAAAATTTACAAAAATTATAAAATGCCCACAACTTTTTCACAGTTGGCCTTAGAGCAATAAAGTGTACGACCGACCCCTATAAGTTTCTTCTCCCAAACATATTCCTAGAATATACTTACCCCCTATCTCCACGCCCTAATGGGGTTGCCATACAAAATTTACAAAAATGATAAAATGCCCACAACTTCTTCACAGTTGGCCTTAGAGCGATAAAGTGTACGACCAACCCCCATTAGTTTGCCCTCCCAAACATATTCTTAGAACATACTTACCCCTATCTCCACGCCCTAAGGAAGTTGCCATACAAAATTTACAAAAATGATGTAAAAATGCCCATAACTTCTTCAGAGTTGGCCTTAGAGCAATAAAGTGTACGACCGACCCCTATTATTTTCTTCTCCCAAACATATTCCTAGAACATACTTACCCCCTATCTCCACGCCCTAATGGGGTTGCCATACAAAATTTACAAAAATTATAAAATGCCCACAACTTCTTCATAGTTGGCCTTAGAGCAGTAAAGTGTACAACCGACCCCCATTAGTTTGCCCTCCCAAAGATATTCCTAGAACATACTTACCCCCTATCTCCACGCCCTAAGGGGGTTGCCATACAAAATTTACAAAAATGATAAAATGCCCACAACTTCTTCAGAGTTGGCCTTAGAGCAATAAAGTGTACGACCGACCCCTATTAGTTTCTTCTCCCAAACATATTCCTAGAACATACTTACCCCCTATCTCCACGCCCCTAATGGGGTTGCCATACAAAATTTACAAAAATGATAAAATGCCCACAACTTCTTCACAGTTGGCCTTAGAGCAATAAAGTGTACAACCGACCCCCATTAGTTTGCCCTCCCAAAGATATTCCTAGAACATACTTACCCCCTATCTCCACGCCCTAAGGGGGTTGCCATAAAAAATTTACAAAAATTATGTAAAAATGCCCACAACTTCTTTAGAGTTGGCCTTAGAGCAATAAAGTGTACGACCGACCCCCATTAGTTTGCCCTCCTAAACATATTCCTAAAACATACTTACCCCCTATCTCCACGCCCTAAGGAAGTTGCCATACAAAATTTACAAAAATTATGTAAAAATGCCCACAACTTCTTTAGAGTGGGCCTTAGAGCAAAAAAGTGTACAACCGACCCCCATTAGTTTGCCCTCCCAAACATATTCCTAGAATATACTTACCCTCTATCTCCACGCCCTAAGGGGTTGCCATACAAAATTTACAAAAATGATAAAATGCCCATAACTTCTTCAGAGTTGGCCTTAGAGCAATAAAGTGTACGACCGACCCCCATTAGTTTGCCTTCCCAAACATATTCCTAGAATATACTTACCCCCTATCTCCACGCCCTAACGGGGTTGCCATACAAAATTTACAAAAATTATAAAATGCCCACAACTTCTTCAGAGTTGGCCTTAGAGCAGTAAAGTGTACGACCGACCCCCATTAGTTTGCCCTCCTAAACATATTCCTTAAACATACTTACCCCCTATCGCCACGCCCTAAGGAAGTTGCCATACAAAATTTACAAAAATTATGTAAAAATGCCCACAACTTCTTTAGAGTTGGCCTTAGAGCAATAAAGTGTACGATCGACCCCCATTAGTTTGCCCTCCCAAACATATTCCTAGAAAATACTTACCCCCTATCTCCACGCCCTAAGGGAGTTGCCATACAAAATTTACAAAAATGATAAAATGCCCACAACTTCTTCAGAGTTGGCCTTAGAGCAATAAAGTGTACGACCGACCCCTATTAGTTTCTTCTCCCAAACATATTCCCAGAACATACTTACCCCCTATCTCCACGATCCTAATGGGGTTGCCATACAAAATTTACAAAAATGATAAAATGCCCACAACTTCTTCACAGTTGGCCTTAGAGCAATAAAGTGTACAACCGACCCCCATTAGTTTGCCCTCCTAAACATATTCCTAAAACATACTTACCCCCTATCTCCACGCCCTAATGGGGTTGCCATACAAAATTTACAAAAATTATGTAAAAATGCCCACAACTTCTTTAGAGTTGGCCTTAGAGCAATAAAGTGTACGACCGACCCCCATTAGTTTGCCCTCCCAAACATATTCCTAGAAAATACTTACCCCCTATCTCCACGCCCTAAGGGAGTTGCCATACAAAATTTACAAAAATGATAAAATGCCCACAACTTCTTCAGAGTTGGCCTCAGAGCAATAAAGTGTACGACCGACCCCTATTAGTTTCTTCTCCCAAACATATTCCTAGAACATACTTACCCCCTATCTCCACGCCCCTAATGGGGTTGCCATACAAAATTTACAAAAATGATAAAATGCCCAAAACTTCTTCACAGTTGGCCTTAGAGCAGTAAAGTGTACGACCGACCCCCATTAGTTTGCCCTCCTAAACATATTCCTAAAACATACTTACCCCCTATCTCCCCGCCCTAAGGAAGTTGCCATACAAAATTTACAAAAATTATGTAAAAATGCCCACAACTTCTTTAGAGTTGGCCTTAGAGCAATAAAGTGTACGATCGACCCCCATTAGTTTGCCCTCCCAAACATATTCCTAGAATATACTTACCCTCTATCTCCACGCCCTAAGGGGGTTGCCATACAAAATTTACAAAAATGATAAAATGCCCATAACTTCTTCAGAGTTGGCCTTAGAGCAATAAAGTGTACGCCCGACCCCTATGAGTTTCTTCTCCCAAACATATTCCTAGAATATACTTACCCCCTATCTCCACGCCCTAATGGGGTTGCCATACAAAATTTACAAAAATGATAAAATGCCCACAACTTCTTCAGAGTTGGCCTTAGAGCAATCAAGTGTACGACCGACCCCCATTAGTTTGCCCTCCTAAACATATTCCTAAAACATACTTACCCCCTATCTCCCCGCCCTAATGGGGTTGCCATACAAAATTTACAAAAATTATGTAAAAATGCCCACAACTTCTTTAGAGTTGGCCTTAGAGCAATAAAGTGTACGACCGACCCCCATTAGTTTGCCCTCCCAAACATATTCCTAGAATATACTTACCCCCTATCTCCACGTCCTAATGGGGTTGCCATACAAAATTTACAAAAATTATAAAATGCCCACAACTTCTTCACAGTTGGCCTTAGAGCAATAAAGTGTACGACCGAACCCTATAAGTTTCTTCTCCTTAACATATTCCTAGAATATACTTACCCCATATCTCCACGCCCTAATGGGGTTGCCATACAAAATTTACAAAAATGATAAAATGCCCACAACTTCTTCACAGTTGGCCTTAGAGCGATAAAGTGTACGACCAACCCCCATTAGTTTGCCCTCCCAAACATATTCTTAGAACATACTTACCCCTATCTCCACGCCCTAAGGAAGTTGCCATACAAAATTTACAAAAATGATGTAAAAATGCCCATAACTTCTTCAGAGTTGGCCTTAGAGCAATAAAGTGTACGACCGACCCCTATTATTTTCTTCTCCCAAACATATTCCTAGAACATACTTACCCCCTATCTCCACGCCGTAATGGGGTTGCCATACAAAATTTATAAAATGCCCACAACTTCTTCAGAGTTGGCCTTAGAGCAGTAAAGTGTACCACCGACCCCCATTAGTTTGCCCTCCCAAAGATATTCCTAGAACATACTTACCCCCTATCTCCACGCCCTAAGGGGGTTGCCATACAAAATTTACAAAAATTATGTAAAAATGCCCACAACTTCTTTAGAGTTGGCCTTAGAGCAATAAAGTGTACGACCGACCCCCATTAGTTTGCCCTCCTTAACATATTCCTAGAATATACTTACCCTCTATCTCCACGCCCTAAGGAGGTTGCCATACAAAATTTACAAAAATGATAAAATGCCCACAACTTCTTCAGAGTTGGCCTTAGAGCAATAAAGTGTACAACCGACCCCCATTAGTTTGCCCTCCCAAAGATATTCTTAGAACATACTTTCCCCCTATCTCCACGCCCTAAGGGGGTTGCCATACAAAATTTACAAAAATTATGTAAAAATACCCACAACTTCTTTAGAGTTGGCCTTAGAGCAATAAAGTGTACGACCGACCCCCATTAGTTTGCCCTCCCAAACATATTCCTTGAATATACTTACCCTCTATCTCCACGCCCTAAGGGGTTGCCATACAAAATTTACAAAAATGATAAAATGCCCATAACTTCTTCAGAGTTGGCCTTAGAGCAATAAAGTGTACGCCCGACCCCTATTAGTTTCTTCTCCCAAACATATTCCTAGAATAAACTTACCCTTCTATCTCCACGCCCTAATGGGGTTGCCATACAAAATTTACAAAAATGATAAAATGCCCACAACTTCTTCAGAGTTGGCCTTAGAGCAATCAAGTGTACGACCGACCCCCATTAGTTTGCCCTCCCAAACATATTCCTAAAACATACTTACCCCCTATCTCCACGCCCTAATGGGGTTGCCTTACAAAATTTACAAAAATTATGTAAAAATGCCCACAACTTCTTTAGAGTTGGCCTTAGAGCAATAAAGTGTACGACCGACCCCCATTAGTTTGCCCTCCCAAACATATTCCTAGAATATACTTACCCTCTATCTCCACGCCCTAAGGGGGTTGTCATACAAAATTTACAAAAATGATAAAATGCCCACAACTTCTTTAGAGTTGGCCTTAGAGCCTATTTAAAAATTAGAAATATTTCATAAGTAAAAAAATGGTTAAAAATAAAAAAAGTTTGGGATTGCGAAAGGTCAATGTGAAGGGTATATAAGATTCGGCACAGCCGAATATAGCGCTCTTACTTGTTTTTTATTAAGTTCATAGCTTATAAAATTTAATTCATTTGATATTTGTAACTACCTTATTTAATAATTCCCTAAAATTTATTAAAAGAAGTATGTTGTTTTTATGTGTTCATGTGTGTTTAAAAATTTTATTATTATTAACTTATTTTTTTTTAAAGAAAATCATTACTTCTCTTATTTTATCTATATTAAAGTCTACTGGGATTCATTTTTATACGGTTAGATTTTCGAATCGGCACAGACTCGTGAAAAAACCCGTTTTTCATTTCTCTTTTTCGATTTGTTACAATGTGGAGTAATTGCTTTTTATGCTTATTAGTAATTGGTTCATATTGTTTTAATTCATTTGTTAACAAAATGTAATAATTATCTGATAAATTTGAAAAATGTAGCTGTTTTTTGTGGACATATTTAATCGAATTTCTAGTATATATCAAATATGTATACGGGCTAATTGGTTTAAATAAAGTACAAGGAATTTATTTGATAAAATATTTAAATTGATTTCTATACATACTTTATCTCCTATTTTAAAAATATTACCGTTAATTCTTTGCGTTTTTTCTTTTTTGGTTTTAGTATTCTGATTATGACTTTCTATGTTAATACCTTTTTTTTAAAGAATTAATAATTATTTTTGGTGTGAATAAAAAAATTAAACTTGTTGAAGTTTTGTTTGTGGCTGTGCAAGGTGTATAATTGTAGCTAATTAAAATTTTATCCAATTTGGTTTAACTGTTTACTCTGCTGGTGTTTACTAATCAACGATAGCATATGTTGACTAGTCACCCTTGACCAATATATCAGTCACAGATGACTGATTACAATTGATGTACAGTATTTATTGCTTTTATGCACGTCGGTTATAAGCATTCCCCGCTTTTATGCATCCAAGCATGTGCAAATTCAGGTTGTTATTTAAAATACATATACATAAAAAATTCGTCTATATGCATTTCTTGCTTTTATGCACCAAAATTGTACGTCACTACCAATTTTGCAAAAATTGTACCAATATTGATTTAAAACTAAGTATCATTCCTATTTATCAAAATGAACCATCACATAAAGTGTCATTCCTATCTATCAAAAAATGTTTGCCATAGGTAAACCAAAACAGTCTCGATGTTTTAAAAATAAAAGAGTACCCATTACGTATTTTTCGCAAAACAAGGCATGGATGACATTAGACATTTGGACTGAAATAATGCTAGCTTTTGATGTAGAAATGATTCAGCAAAATAGAAAAGTAATCTTATTCGTTAATAATGCCACAACCCATAAGCAGATACGTTTAAAGAACGCTGACGTTCAATATTTACCAGCAAATAGCACTTAAATTTTACAGCCATTAGATCAGGGGATCATTTATGTATTCAAGGCATACTGTCGACAAAATTTAATACGTTAAAAAATGTGCTTTCTAGAGTCTGCCGAAAAAAATTCAAGATTTCAAAAAAAGCCTTATATGCTAGCAGCATTATATGTATAGGCAAGCGAGCATATTGGGTGGTAACTTTAAGTACCATTTTAAACTGCTTTAAAAAGGTGGTTTTAAAATATTATTGCTTATTTTTTCCAATTTATATGAACTGCCAGTGATGTAAGATCGCGAAGATGAAATATTTATAACTGATGACTTAGGTTTAAAATTTAGAGCTAAATTTGAAAAATTTGTAAGTCTGGACGAAAATTTACTTTGTCATGCACCACCTAACGAGGAGGAAGTCGTTTCTGAGCTCCAATCAAGCGGAAATGATGAAAAGGATTTTTCTACTTTTTTATATGCACCCTTTATGCAAATATCAGAGTTTTTATATTTGCACTGCAGATGCATATAAAGGAGTTTTTTATAAGCACCGTATATGCATATAAACGAGTTTTTTTATTTGAATTTCCCGCTTATATGCACAGAAAGCTATGCATTTTCAGAAATGCATATAACTGATAAATACTGTATATATCGGCCAATGTTGGCAGGTTTACTTTTGGAATAACATACTATAATAAAAATATCTTGTACATAAATTAATATTTTTTTTTCTTAACTTTTAATGTATATGTACATATAAATTTTGAGCGAGAATAATGTGTGTGAATCCAAGTGTAGGATGTTTTCTTTTATATTAAACAACTTGTATGCTTAAAAGAATAAAAATATATATTTACATTTGCGGATGGTTGTTGCTGATTTTTTACTTACCTTTTATTAAAAACTTTTTGAACTTTTACAACGTCTACACGTTTCCTTAGTTCCTAGGATGTTGTTGTCCCCGGGACTAGGATTCTTCCGTCGATATTTTATTCTACAAGAATACAAAAAAAAACATTAAAACATGCATATATACGTGTATCGCTGCTTTTTTTGCTTACCTTTTATTTTTTCCTTGTAATTGCTTTTACAAATCCACGATCAAAATTATAAATTTAACAAAAACCAAATGGAACTTTATTTTTATTTATTTGATTTAATTAAATTGTCGTTATAGTTCACAAATATACGTTTTAAATTCTTTTACTTAAAAAAATGCAACTCTGTGTCAACAATGATATAAATATTGGTCACAAATGACCGAAATTGTTAGAAGAGAAATGTGCTCAAAAAATTGTCACTACAAAAATCCCTACTTTTTAATGCAAATATAAATCATCACAAATAAAAGGAAACAAACGTATATATTTAGTAGGTTTCATAATATATAAACACAATACCAAGGCGAATTAATAACAGGTAGTCTCGACAACTCAGGTGATCCTTTTTCGCTTCTTGATTTTGATCAAGCTACTTTGTCAAAGTTGTTTTTTTTCGTGTCTAATAAATTTGGTTTTGTTTTTAATTGTGTTAAATTTTGTAAAAATTCTTTTAAATTGTTTAGTAAAAATGGTTAAATTGTTTAAATTTTAAAATAAAATTTATATTGAAGTGCAAATTATACATCTATATCAGAGAATAGCAAAATCACATTTTTTCTTGATTTAATCTGATGCTAAAATTTCAAGTGATTTGAATGAGTTGAATAAAAATCTGCCTTGAATAAAATCAGCTTCGTTTGGTCAAAGCATGAATTTATTCATTGTGAATTTATTCATTGTCTGAGTTTTACTCACATGATTGAATTTAACAAATAAACGGTTGCTAGTGAATAAATCAGAGTAAACAAAACTGTGCAAGAAGCAGAGTTGCCGTCGTATAAGTTTTGAACGACACATATATTTAGTAAATTTTTAGGATACTTTTTTATACAAATAACACCTAAAACAAGTAGTTATAATTTTTTTACTCATTTTTAATTGAAAACTGTAAGTTCAGAAAGGGGAAATTATAAACTGTTTTTTAACTATTTCCAGATTTACATAATGAATTTTTTTTATTAAATTATTATTAATTCTCTTTTAAAGTTTCTACGTATTTTATGATGAATTTTCGCGTTAAATTTGTTAAAGTCATCGACCTGAACGCTTTCTGTCTATTTTACAAATAAACCAAAAGCTTTATAAAATAAAAATCAACCTTTTAATAAGTTTGTTAATACAAGCCTTAAATTTGTAAATTTATGGTGAAAGCTATTGTAAAACGTTTGCAAAGAAATTTTTATTCAAAAAACTGATCCTTTGTAACAATATTGGCAATCAGTTTTTATAAAAAGTTTACAAGTCTAATGATATAACAAGCTTACAGAAAAATTAACTAAATTTTTTCACTCTGTTTAAAATAAACCTAAAAGAACTGAACAGTGCTGACTATTTTAAAAGCTTAAAGTATATTGTTTCAGGATCTTTTATAAATTTCCAGTACTGGGCGTTTTTTACGGATGCGGGTGCTAGCGGTTTCCAAAAATTATTTAAATTTTAAATTTCTGGCTGTTATAACATCTCTTAAATAGCTAAAAACCGCGTTT
Source organism: Melanophora roralis (assembly GCA_963583895.1). Lineage (NCBI taxonomy): Eukaryota > Metazoa > Arthropoda > Insecta > Diptera > Rhinophoridae > Melanophora > Melanophora roralis. The sequence goes on from OY757192.1 coordinate 8,565,953, forward strand.
CTTTAAATTGGATGATTAGATGTTTTAAAAATCGTATATAATGGACAAATTATATTATGTACTTCGCTTGCATTTGTCCACTGCACATTAACGAATTTTTTTCTGTTAAAATTGTGTATCTGGGGGCAAATTACGGCAATTTATTCGAATCGAAATTTAAAAATTTTTATTAGAATTCCTATATTTAAAGCATTGACAACTCTATCGATCGAATAGAATTTCGATTCGAGTCGAACGCCGTAATTTGCCCCCTGCTTTTTTTGTAATTTTGCCAAAGCTATATCAATGTTGTCATAAGCTGATATTACAAATTGCTTAAAAAGAAAGCGCTGGATATTTGAAATAAAATTAAATCACATTACATCAGCTTTTTAGAATTTTACCCAAAATTTTTTTGTTTTTTATGCATAAGTGTTTAAGAAAATATTAACTTGTTTGTAATCATGCATAACGCTTAATCAATTCAATGTTAAAAAGTATCAAAATTTAGTTTTTGATAAATTTAACGCAATTATTTAAACAGTTATAGCGAAAAGAAAAGTTTTTTCTAACACTTAGCACTTTTTTTGAAACTATGGCAAGCCTTCGCTATACACGACTGGCAAAGTTAAAGAGAAACGACTACGTGACCTAACGTTAAACCATGAGCATGGCGCCATTTTTTTTGTCTGTTATTCTCATTAAGTACAACATCCCTTAAATGCTATGATTTTTTGTTCAGTTTCACTCACTGATGTTGATACGATTGAATTTATGTTGATTTTTTTGAACGTTGAATAAAATCAAAATGCCAACAACAACAGCTCGAATGAAATGATTTTAAATCATGCATTGGTTTGTGTCATGTGATACGTTTGAACAAAATGACCAAACTGAATAGGTTTTCGTATCATGATTTAATCATGAGCCAATTTTATTCTGAGTAAGCCAGTCTCTGATCTATATACATATTCATAGCAATAAGATAGTTTTTGGCAAGTTTGTGTTTTATATTGTGTGAATTTGCTTTGAATTTTGACAATGTAACTAGGCGTTTTTTCAAAGCGAATTGAGGCGAGACTACCTACAAGAAATTGCTGATGTGTACTAACACTAAAACATTTTTTTACTAACACATTTGCAGCAATTTTCGTCATTCCTGACTAGTATTATATCAGTGTTGATATAAACAATTTAAAATTTTTCGTGAATCCCCAGTTATATCATTATAATTGTTAAATTTCTTGGATATTGTGCAAAAAGTTAAATAAATGCCAAATAAAATCGTAGTATATAAGTCTGGGATACTGCAGTCTTTTCATATAATTAAAATAAAATAAACAAAAATAATAATTAATATTAAAGCAAAGGTTATAAATTCATATAAATAACAAATCGTTAATAAAACCAAACTGAAATTTGTGCTTTGTACTTTTGGGTTGTGTTTTCTTTTAAAAAATAATGCTGATTTTGAACGATTGCTTCCTCATAATCGTACAGTTGTAAAGCCATTTGTTTTAAATGCAATTCGTTACATTGGAAAGCGTAACAATATTTAGATTCGTTTTGTAAAAAAAAGATCACGAAAATGCATACTGAAGTTAAAATGTTATTCCTTAAAGCAAGGAAAGAAGTCTGAAGAAGATGATAATATCATTTTACAGAATACATAATGATTGTATATTAATTCAATATCACTGCTCAAATGGCGGCAAACAAATACTCAAAAGAAATATGGCAATATGCAATGTTGCCGTTAAAACAATTTTACGCGTTGTTTGTAGAAATTGAAAAAGAGTGCCAGATTAATAAATTTTTAAATTTGTTATTTAATTAAAATCCCTACATTTTGACCATTTAAAAAATCCGTCTTTTTACCCCAGCTCGGTTTTTAGACGAAAATCCTTACGAATAGGGATGTTTCCCTACGTACAACATCACTGAATACACACTAAGTTTCTAAGCTATGCGGTACACTCATTCTCTTACTTACTAAGAACCTAAAAAGTTTTTTCATTTCAATACGTAACAGTGAGGAAAAATTAATGCGGGTCCGTCTTACACTGCAGCAGCGAAGGGAAAACACCGGGACAGTTGTAAATTCAAATTCTATATATAAGAAATGTATACGAAATATGGTTGAAATAATGTTGCATAAGTAGAACTCCGTTCATTTTGTGAAAAACATGAGAAATGTATCTGGCAACATTTATATTTTCGTGTGAAATAACTACAGCTTATGTTATTCCGCACGAAATTTTTTTAAAAGCTTGAAATCCGTCATATACATATGAGTCTTTTATTTATAAAAAAAAAAACTTTTCAAAAATATTGGAAAAAGGTAAAAATCAGTATGCAAATGCAAACAAGACGAAAACATTAAATAAATCAAATTATCTTAATTATTTTAAATGATTTCCATTATGCAAAGCATGAAATAAAGATAAAAACAATATATGTAAAACTCTGAAAAAATATAATTTTTTTAAACTAAAACACTTTTTAAAAAATCATTGAAAATTTTTTATACAAACAGCAAGAAATTTATCAAATAAACTTTTTTTTAGCAGGCAACACATAAAAACATATGGATTTTGTCCATACAATATAAAAAATGTAGCATAATTTAGGGGTTTATATAAGAATGTTGCTTGTCAAACTTTCAAACGAAATAATGTGTTGCAGGCAACACATAAAAACATATGGATTTTGTCCATACAATATAAAAAATGTAGCATATTTTAGGGGTTTATATAAGAATGTTGCTTGTCAAACTTTCAAACGAAATAACTAATGCTGCTCAACTTTTTTCGTAAAATCGAACAGAGTACCAGCCTTTATAGTCCATTTAGCGGTAAAGTCCAAAATATACGTTTTTACAGCCCTCTATAAGTCAAATTCATACAAAATATTAACGTTATAGTCCATTACAGTAATGGGAAATGAGATTTTCTTTTCGGTATCAAAAAATTTTTGTAAGAGTACTTTTTTAACCTCAAGAGTAACAAATCGTTATATGTTTTTTAAATTGTTTATTAAACAGTGAAAAAATCTTTATAAAAACAAAAAGTTAACAAAAACCATAAATTAATACATAAAAAGTTCATTTTACCTATAAACAAAACATTTTTAAAATTTATTTTGGAGTTTTTAAGGTATATCACTCTAAACTGAAGTAGCCCCTAGATAAATAGCGCCAATTGAATGGATTTGAGCTTTTTTCAGAAATAATTTTCTCTAAAATTTTGAGACCATTTCCAAAAAACTTACTCCATTACATTAAAGTCAAAATCATTGAGTATTGTGCTTTAAATAATCCCAAATCTATACCAGTATCGTTGTTCACCTAGGATTTATTTCAATTTATAGTTTAATACCTTAAAAAATACCCAATATAAAATTTTACATATTTAAAAAAAAGTTGAAAGAGAACATAAATATGTATGTATGTTTAAATACAAATTCATTACTATAACTTCAACTATTTTAAATAATAGTTATGTAAAAAACACACAATAGCTTTACTTTACAAATATCTAAGTATATTTAAAAAGTATTTGTACTTAAATGTGGATGTGTTTAGATTTCAATAAATCTTTGGTCTGAATAAGACTTGATACGGTTTCAACATTAAGCCTATTTCTTTGTTTGGTTTAATACAATTTTGATACGAAAAAAATCCCCTCTACATTTGCAGAGGAGTGAGGAATAGATAAAATTCCATTTACAATTTTCGAAATATTCGCCCAAAGAGTTTTTAGTTTTAGCCTTTTTAGACCAAAAACTACAAATATTTTCATTTACCAAAGCTCTTCAACATCCGCCAATGCTCTGTACTTAGAATTTATACTTTAAAAATTTTGCCTTTCAATTGAAAACATTTTTAACAGAAGTGGTATAATTCTATTAGTTCCACCAGAAAAAACATTTTCAGGGGAAAACTTACTAAACCAAATTAACATTTCACTGTTAACCTTTTTTCTAAGAACTCCACAAAAAATCCACCTGTTGTATATTTATATATGACATGCAATCCAGTACCGAAGTACTCTTGGAATGTTGTGAACTCCTCTCTTCCACTTAAACTATTGCAAAAATGGAAATATGTTAGATCTACTATGTGGCAAATGCTACTGTTTGTAAAAATGTAAGGAATTTTTTCTTTAAACTTGGCTTGCACACCATTCAAGGGGCCCATCATGACCGCACAGTTGTCGGTTGTAATACCGATTATATTATTTAAAGGCATATTGCAAAAAACCTAAAAATATATCACGACATTGTCCATTGAAAATTCTAATAACAATCGCCAATCTAATAACAGTCAGTGCTCTCAACAAGCACTATGGAATAATAATTCATTTTACAAAAATCAGAAATATCAGTACTATTTTGTGGGACACAAGTATTTATTTTGTTGTATTGTTTGTCCGTTTTTTCTGTTTATATTAAAAGTTTTAGCTATTTTGGAATCATTTATTCCTTCTTTTATTATACAATTAAGATGATCTAATGCATTGAAGGGTATGTTGTGTGCCGCCACAAACGCACTCAGCATAATTTCCAACTTTTTTTGCGGGCTCATTTGTGAGACATTTGGTAGCAGATGACAAAAAATTCTGAATTGTTGGTGTACTTTGAGCTGCACTCATTTTTTTCTTGTGGTTTTCACTGGAATCATGACGGTTTAAATGTGTCAGTCCACCTGAGATAGGAATATGGCTAATGCTGCAAATTTTGGATTTTCCATCCTTTTTTAACCATGGAAATCGTTTCATCCATTCATCTCTGAAATGCGCTATGCATGGCTTACTTGCTTGCTCGTCCTAAAAGTATTTTAAAGATGTATGTATTTTTTGTTAAATTTTTAAAGTGTATTAAAACAATAAATTTAAACTTACCCGGCTTCTTCTGATTTCATTATGAAAAAATACACAGATATGTATGTATGTACTTTTGCATTTAAACAAGAAACACCAAAAAAACTTACTGTTACATGCGATGACAATGTGTTATGTTTAAAACTAACAACAAACATTGACAAAATCAAAAACGAAGCGCGATTAAACAAAGTGACTGATCACACTCAAAAGCTCAAATTACAAATTTTTTTTGTATTAAGATTGACAATTCTATCAAGGGAAACACCAAAAACGTAACAGCTTTGTAGACGTATCACCAAGGCGAATTCATGAGAAGGTGGTCTTGACAGATCAGCTGACTATTTTTTGCTCGTGCAATTTTCCTCGTAATGTGTCAAAAGTTTGTATATGTGCTTCTTCTTGATTTCAAAAAATTACGCGTCGGTTAGATTTTTAAACTAAAAATTTAAAAAAGTGTTTTTAATTAACAAATAGTAAAACCAAAAGATGCGTTCTTGTGCTTTGAGCAAAAAAAACACTGTAAAATTAATTTTATTTACGTTTTTCTTCTGCAAATAATTTGTGTTGTTTTTCTAATGATGCCATATACAAATAATTTGTGTTTTTTTTTCAATGATGCCATATTTGTGTTTGACATTTTAGGTACGAATTTTTCGCCTGCGTCCACCTTGTATGAATTCGCCTTGCGTATCACTGAGAGCATCAAATGTAACAGGGTAGTAACACGGTATTTTTTCAAATCAAATAGTATCAAAAAAGTACGTTCGTAACATATTTTCCATCACTGGTGATACAATCATTAGTGATACAATCACATATGACATATATGCCACCTATGTGTGGTTATTAAAAGCTTACTTACATGCAAATTATTCAGGATATTGTCACATACTTTTCAGATAAAATTAGTTATTTAAGCCACAAACCAAAAAATCTAATTGTAAAATACAACCGTGTTGTTTGTTTTGAAATTTTTGTTTTTTCAACGACATTTAATCAACAGTGCTTTAAAAAACTTGTCAAACTAAAAAATATATAAATAAATCATAGAAGAAATGAGTGAATATAAATATAAAACAAAAAATTTGTTTGTTAAATAATTATAAACATAATTCTTTAACAAGAAAAGAATTGGGCTCCAAATACAAAATCGATGTTTCGACTGTTTCTTAAATTATAAAAACGAGGAGAAGATTCGTGGGCTAGCAAATTCATCTAATTTAAAGTCTAAAAGGCAACGGAAAGGCGGTCATCCCAATATTGAAAGGGCTCTTACCATTTGGTTCTATGATATGCGAAGCAAAAACGCTGTTGTAACTAGTTTAATACTTATGAACAAAGCTAAAGAATTTGCTGTTCAATTGGATGAATAATTTGAGCCTGATTCAAGTTGGTTATTTCGATGGAGAAAGCGCTCAAACATAAACTTCGGAAAGATTCATGGAGAATCTAGGGACAACGCCGAATCGGCGGCGCAAGAATTTCCGAATAGTGTTTTACCCCATTTGCTCAAAGAATATACTGCAGATTGTCTTTTTAATGCTGACGAAAGCGGTCTATACTACAAAGCATTACCCAATACAACTTATTTCATGAAAGGAGATCAGCCCAAAGGGTGTAAAACACAAAAATCTCGACTTACACTCTTATTTATATGTAATTCATCTGATTCATATAAACGAGTGTTTTGCATTGGGAAACCAAAAAAGCCAAGATGTTTAAAAAAAAAACATACCAGTCGAATATTTGTCCAATAAAAACAGCTGGATGACGAGTTTAATATGAAATATAATACTTTCTACGATAGACAATGAAATGGTTAAGGAGAACAAAAAAATAATTTTACTTATTGATAGCGACTCTTGTCATAAGGTTACCACATCACTGTCATATATAGAAGTAAAATTTTTACCACCAAATACTACTGCACTGATACAGCCGTTAGACCAAAGCATTATACTTACTATTAAATATCAATATCGGCAGATTATGCATTAAATTTTGTTAATTGGCATGGTGGTTGGTGAAACCTGAGGCAATCGCAAAAGTACCTACATATATCAATCAAAAGTTTCCACTTATTTTTCAATTTTTAATTTAATATATTTTACAGGCTGGTTTCCATACCAATACTGTTCTCAATGAAAGTATTAAAGATGAAGATTTTATTGCCGAAGTTGTTTCTTATTCATCTGAATATTTGCACTGCGATGATGATATTGTTTGTTTCGGAAATTTGAGCAATCAAGAAATTTTACAGGCGGTTTACGAAGAAGACTCTACATAAGAAGATTATGATTGTGAAAATGAAGACGAAATGTTTATTGTTGAAAAATATCCACCCCATGGTCCAATTGCCTCACAAGGTAGTATCGATTCAACACCTGACTATTTTTTGCTCGAGTTTTTCCACTCTCTAAATCTGTCAAACAGTACGTTTTTTGACATAAACGAAGATGCTTTTACAACAACTTTATAAATTTTGTATCGAGTTTGTTGTAGTTGTTGCCGTAGTGATAGTACCTTGCAACGTAATTTTACCATGATCCACCCACAGCAAGTGATATTTTAAACTTCGCAGATGTTTTGAGAATGATTGTATGGAAACTGAACTAGTGTGCAATATTTTGTTTGACAAAATAGAAGAAAAGGCTCTAAAAAGTTCGTTAAATTAAGCCAAACTAAAATAACATATTTTTTTAACCCTAGAGTACTAATATGTATATTTTTTGTGTACACTAATACTAATTGTTAGTCAAATCGTCTAACATAAGTATATATCCAAATTCTTCAGATCTATGTGCGATAGTTGGAAAATTTTTTTCTAAAGGCGAAGTCTTATAGTTCTACACGTATAAAAATGAAAAAAAAAATATTTTATAAAAACTGTTACTTTCAATATTGTTTTATAAAACCCAATTTTTAAGCATTGTTGTGAATACATGCATCACTTTATTTAAAAAAATAAAATAAAAATAAGTATAATATCTCAAAATCCATTACAAGTTTAAATTATAAAGTCTAAAAATACTAATATATAAATACTAGTTTTTTTTTTAATTTTATCAAAATTTTTCAGACGCTTAGAATCCATTGTAATCAAATCAACAAAGAAACCAAAAAAAATTATGTCAAAATTATCTTTAAATTAGTAATTCAATTCAAGAATACGATAACTTAAATTAATAATTCAATTGTAAATAAAATATAATAGTGTAAATAATAATCACATAAAAAAATTCATTTTCAAAATATTTGCTCAAAACTTTCTTCTTTGTCAGATTTATCACAGTTTTCGAAAAACTTTGTAATGAAATCATCACTCAATCCTTTTTATACCCTTCACATAAGTGATAAGGATATATATGTACAAGTTTGTCATTCCGTTTGTAATTTCTTTATTATCCATTTGGGACCCCATAAAGTATATATATTCTGGATCCTTATAGATAGGGAAGCCGATTTTGCGTTGTCCGTCTATCCGTGTTATGGTTGAAATCAACTTTCTGAAGCCCCCGATATCGCAAAGACCGAGATCGCGAGAAAATTGGTATGGAAATTTAGCAAAATCGCCCGATAAATGACCGAAATATAAGAAAAACAACCAAGACTACCTCCTTTTTTTCAGTCTACAACAACAACAAGTAATAATAAAAAAAAAAAAAAAAAAAACAAGAAAAGAAAAAAGCAGAATCAGTCATGTTTATATTATTGAACCACACCAAAAACGAAAATTTTATTAGTATTAATACATATAACAGGGCTGCCATACAAAGCTTAATTTAAACATTTTTAAAATTGCTCCTACGGCTTCCAGGGTTCTCCTACAAAGGTAAAATGTAAAACCGACGCTAATTATTTTATCAATCAAAACATTTTTGTGGAACATACTTACCCTCTATCTCCAGCTCCTAAGATGGTTGCCATACAAAATTTTAAGAAATAAAGAAAAAACCGCTACAACTTCCCCGGAGTCGCCCCTAGAGGAAAAAACTGTATCGCAGACCCCCATTAGTTTTACCTCCTGAACGTATTCCTAGGGTATACTTACCCCCTATCTCCACGCCCTAAGTGGGTTGCCATACAAAATTTACAAAAATTATGTAAAAATGCCCACAACTTCTTTAGAGTTGGCCTTAGAGCAATAAAGTGTACGACGATCCCCATTAGTTTGCCCTCCTAAACATATTCCTAGAATATACTTACTCCCTATCTCCACGTCCTAAAGGGGTTGCCATACAAACTTCACAAAAATGATGTAAAAATGCCCACAACTTCTTTAGAGTGGAGGTGCCGCATAAGCGATCTGGGCCCGTACAGTGCTTAAACTGCCAGGAATATGGCCACACCAAAGAATATTGTAAATTGCCTTCTGTTTGTGCTGTGTGCGGGGATCTGCACGATACGACCAACTGTGACAAGCCAAAAGAAGATCCTAGGGTGAAGAAATGCAGTAATTGCGGTGGAAACCACACCGCCAACTATAGAGGTTGCCCAGTTTTTGACTTAGTTAAACGCTCATCCAAGCCAAAAGTAGCTCCTGCCCCTCCCCAGCTATTAAATATGCCTACTACAAATATGCCCCTATTAGCACAGACAACTACAAGTGACGTTTCCTATGCCAACGCATTAAAGTCTAACCAGCCCAAACCACGCAAGCCTGCCCAGCCAACATCACATCAAGACGTGCCAACAAACGAACCAACTGGTTCAAATTTTAGCCGCCTAGAAGCCGTAATTGACAATATGGTTAAGCAATTTACGTAGTTCATGTCACAAATGGCTGGCATGATGCAAGAAATGCAAAAAATGCAGTCTGCTCTTTTGCAGGCTATGCTTAAAAGGCCATAAACTGCATGAGGGTTTGTTTCTGGAACGCAAACGGCATTCGCCAACACAAAAACGAACTCGAATATTTTTTAACACACCAAAACATTGATGCAATGTTGATTTCGGAGACTCATATGACATCTAGAAGCGCTTTTATAATAAGTGGCTATTCATTTTACGATTCAAAGGATCCCAGGGATAGATCATGTGGAGGCTCGGCTATACTAATCAAATCAAGAATTAAACACCAATGGTTAGGTGCCATCTCCGAATGCTATATTCAAGCAACAAACGTCTATATTGATGAATTTTTCCCTAACCTAGTTATTTCGTCGGTTTATTCTCCACCCAGATTTTCCATAACGAAGGATCAGTACAACAGTTTTTACAAATCTTTAGGACCTTGCTTCATAGCTGCTGGAGACTATAACGCTAAACACACCTACTGGGGCTCCCGCTTAATTAGTCCCAGAGGACGTATCTTGTATGATTCCGTATCTGAAATGGGTCTTTGTGTTATTTCTACCGGACAACCAATCTATTGGCCAACCGACCACAATAAAATTCCAGACGTAATAGATTTTGGCGTAGCAAAAGGTATATCCCCGGAGCTCATTGAGACGCAAGCCTCTCTGGATTTATCTTCTGACCACTCACCCACAATTATCACTATTTGCAGTCCTCACCAAATAGCAACTAGTGACTTTTTCTTATCTAAAAGAGTAAATTGGTTGAAATATAAAAAATATATCTGCTCTCCCTGCTCGGAACACATACCACTAAAAAATCCCCAAGAAATCGATGATTGCCTGAGTATCCTAAATGAAAACATTAAAGCAGCCGTTGAACATGCTTCTTCAACAAACCGTCAGGTCAAATACAACAAAATTTTTTCTGTCGATGTTGAAAAGCTTTTATCTGAAAAAAGGAGAACACGAAGAGAATGGCAACAGCATAGATCGCCCCAACTTAAAACGAAGCTAAAAGAGTGTACAAATCGCTTAAAAAACTTGCTGGAGGTACACAGAATTGCATCAATTAAGAAGTATTTTGAAGGTCTAGACGCGACTCCTCAAACAAATTATTCTCTATGGCGATCAGCCAGTCGTCTCAAAAGACCCGTAATCGCAAAACCACCACTGCGCAATCTAAGAGGATCCTGGGCTAGAAATGATGAAGAAAAATGCGATTTGCGTGTTCACTCCTAATACATGCACTGACGTGAGGGAATTACCGCCTGTTGTTTTTAGACGTCCTATAGAAATACGTTTCCGATATTCAGATGTGATAAAAGCTATTGCTAATCTTAATGATAAAAAAGCTCCTGGCGTTGATAAAATAAGCAACAAAATGCAAATGGCTTTAGAAGTCAACATAGCACAATAGAACAAACTCACAGACTGGTGCAGGTTATAAGAAAAACTTTCGAGGAAAAAAAGTATTGCTCCGCGCTTTTTATAGATGTCTCTCAAGCTTTCGATAAAGTATGGCACGAAGGCCTGTTAAACAAACTAAAACTAAACCTTCCAGCTAATATTTTCAACCTTTCAGAAAAATACATAACCGGCCGACAATTTAAAATCAAAGAGGGAAACCAAATAAGTTGTTACCAACCAATAGGGGCTGGTGTACCTCAAGGGAGTATCCTAGGCCCAATTTTGTACTTGCTTTACACGGCAGATATGCCAACAAACAGTTTTACGCACACGTCTACATTTGCTGACGATACCGCTTTTCATAAAGACCCTAAAGAGGCTTCGTGCCAATTGCAACAACACGTAACCCAAGTAGAGAAATGGGCAAAATTATGGGGAATAAAAATTAATGAGCAAAAATGTGCCCACGTAACATTTACTTTACGCAAAGAAACGTGCTCTCCAATCCTTATTAACAACCATACGGTGCCTCAACGATTTGAGGCGAAATACCTTGGCATTCACCTGGACCGTCGCCTTACATGGAAGACGCATATAGATGCGAAGTTGACGCAATTGAAACTTAAAGCTACACAACTTCATTGGCTAATTGGCAGAAACTCTGTGCTTCGTCTTGATTGTAAACTTCTACTCTACAAATCGATTTTGAAACCAATTTGGTGCTACGGTATACAATTATGGGGCACTGCTTCCGCCTCTAACATAGAAAAAATACAACGTCGTCAAAACAAAATCCTAAGAATGATAACTGGTGCTCCTTGGTATATTAAAAACAGCAACATCCATAAGGATCTACAAGTTCCACTAGTTAAATGCGAAATCCTGAACTATGTGGACAAGTATTTAAACAAGCTGGAAACGCATCCAAATCCGCTCGCTCGAAACATCTTTCAACATAGTGGACACACTCGTCTGAAAAGAAGGGACACTATTGAACTTAGATGAAACTGTTAAAATTAATTTACTTTTTTTATTTTTTTCCTCTTAAACCAACTAAACCAAAGATTTTTCTTTTTTTACATTTCTTATTACTAACGCCATCTCTATTTTAGTTTTAACACTAATTGGCGTAACGTAGCCTTAACCATCTATCAGATGGTATTAAGAGCTACCATATTTTTTATATGTACAATTTTATCGGTAAAAATCTTGTTTTTTCAATAAAATGTCCTTTCTTAACTAACGCTAATAAAGTAGTAAAAACTAAAAATATTAATTTCTTCATTTGCAAATAAATGAGAGTTTAGTATAGTATTGAACTTGAGCCTGATAAAGAAAATAAAATTGTCTTAAAACAAATAGTTCAACTAATAAATAAAAGCGAAAACTCATTAATTTACTTTGTTATGAGAACTTAAATTTTGGTCTGGTACTGACTGGACTAATATAAATTACTTAGTTTTAAGATTTGAATACTTATTGTTAGTTCGCATTAGCGAAGATTCAATAATAAGAATATGAGGAAAAAAAAACTTCTTTAGAGTTGGCCTTAGGGCAATAAAGTGTACGACCGACCCTTATTAGTTTGCCCTCCCAAACATATTCCTAGAATATACCTACCCTCTATCTCCACGCCCTAAGGGGGTTGCCATACAAAATTTACAAGAATTGATATGGAAATGCCCACAACTTCCTCAGAGTTGGCCTTAGAGCAATAAAGTGTACGACCGACCCCCATTAGTTTGCCCTCCCAAACATATTCCTAGAATATACCTACCCTCTATCTCCACGCCCTAAGGGGGTTGCCATACAAAATTTACAAGAATTGATATGGAAATGCCCACAACTTCCTCAGAGTTGGCCTTAGAGCAATAAAGTGTACGACCGACCGCCATTAGTTTGCCCTCCCAAACATATTCCTAGATAATACTTACCCCCTATCTCCACGCCCTAAGGGGGTTGCCATACAAAATTTACAAAAATGATATGAAAATGCCCACAACTTCTTCAGAAGTTTGCCTTAGAACAATAAAGTGTACGACCGACCCCCATTAGTTTCCCCTCCAAAACATATTCCTAGAATATACTTACCCCGTATCTCAACCCTCTAGGTGGGTTGCCATACAAAGTTTGTAAAAATTAGGATAAAAACCCCTACAACTTCCCCGTCACCCGTGGAGCGTTAAAAAATGACACCGACCCCTATTTAAAAATTAGAAATATTTCATAAGTAAAAAAATGGATAAAAATAAAAAAAAATTGGGATTGCGAAAGGTCAATGTGAAGGGTATATAAGATTCGGCACAGCCGAATATAGCGCTCTTACTTGTTTTAAACTCATTTTGTTGTCTGTAATCAAACATTAAACAAAATAACAATTTTTATTCCAAAACTAAAATGTGTTTATATATATCGAAAAGTTACGTTGTTACTAATTGTTAGTCCAATTGACTAACATGACCCTTAGAACTAAAAAATAACGATACCTACTGTTGAAATTAAATTTTTCACAGCAAGAGAACACCATCGACTGAAATTACGGAAAAAATGAGAGCGATCGGTATCACAACAAAAAAGCTATGCACGAAAAGAAGATTAGTGTTAGGCGAAAAGACTAGCATTAGTACTCCAGGGTTAATTAAAAACGTTGTTATTTTTTATGAATAATTTTTGTTATATTAAATACATACATATTTAACTTTTTGAAGTTTCGTTATTTCAATCAGAAAATACTTAATGGATTTTTCAAGGCCATCAATAATTTTTGTAAGTTTTTTTATCAGAATATTTTGTGTTCTTTTATTTTATTTATTAAAGTTTTTATAATTTAACATTTTAACGTACAAAGTATTTATGCATTTGTTTATAACGTATACAGTTTCTGTTTTCTTTTTTATAATCAGATAAATTGTTTTTATCCGATTTTGTTTATATGCCATATTAAAAAATTAGGCTTATAATCACATTAGCGATGTAGTCACAACATTGTGTGCAACTAAGGGATGTGACTAAAAGCGAAAAGTACTGAAATTGCAAAATTAAATTAAGGAGAACCGAATAAATTTCTGTGGTCGGTAAAATTACACAACATTCTACACCACTAGTGCAAATATTTTGTTTTTGACAACAACGCTATGTATCTATACAATTTTAAAGTTTCAGTTATTTAACGTTTTCCTTTCGTGTTATATAAACTTCAACTTTTGGTGTCTTAAAAGTAAGTTTTGCGTGTTTTCTAAAGTGATAGTTAAAAATATTTTATTGGAACCTTCAACCTCAGGTAAGTATGATTAATTTGTGTATTTTTATTTTTAAGTGTAATTTGTGTTATTATTTTTTTTTTAATTTTTGCGCGTAAGCCTATAAATCAGTGGATTTCGGGAAATATGTCGATAAATAATTGTGAATAAAGCCAAATTAAAAAATAAAACTTTTTTTTCTAAAAATATAGACGCTTTAGAAAATATTTATGAAAAATGTATCTTTGATGGTAGCTCTGTCCACTAGAGGTGAGCGATCCCGTGATTTTTGGGAATATCGTTAATAGTGAATGCGATTTTAAAATCACCGGTTATTTAAACAGTGACGGTGATCACTGTTTAGAATTTTTCACTTCTTGTAAAAGAGTTATTTTAATATCTATTAAATTATTATACATAATGTTATTTTAAGCAGTGATTATGCGATTTTAGTTTTTTTTAACGAACTCCTGAACAACGCATTGGAAAAATAATATAAATGATAAATAAGAATTCAAAATATTTATGAATAAGAAATATCAATTTTCAATAGGTATGTAGTTACAACAATATCCCAAATTTATATTAATATTTTTAATTTACTACGAACAGGTCTATCGTTGTAATTTAAGTATATATTTCCTTTTATTTTATGACCAATTTTTATTTATTTTTAAGATTTTATTCAGGGGTTACCTTAGACTGATGTTGGTCACAAATGTGTTTTAGATCTTAATAAAACAGTTTTTTAATTTTTAGGGTTTTTTGCTCGACGTTTCGTTGGCTTTTTTCCAACTTCTTCAGGAGCGGGATCTTTATTGAAGTTATCTATTAAATAAGTTATAGTTTTTGTTATTTTCAAACTTAATAAATTAAAATGTATGTCTTTAAACAAAATTTTGATACAAAATTTAAGTTTATACCTTTTGAGATAAGTTTTTAACCTACCTTGGAGCATTGAGGTAAAGCTTTAAAAGCAGCTTACAATTCTTGTTAAATAGATTCCAAGCATAAAAATATACAAAAATAGTTGAAATCTATTATAACAAAAACCTAAAAAAAAAACAAATAACACAAATTAAGCTGTATATGTACATAACACAACTAAGTATAATATAACAATTGTGCTTTTTCTCGTTTAAACGCGTTCGGTTATTTATGACTTGTCCAGCTTTTCAAAATATTCTTTCGCATGGAACTGATGATCCTAATGCACAATAATTTTCTTGAGCTATATGAGAAAGATTTGGATATTTATATTTATTTGTACTCCACCAATTAAAAATATTTTTATTTCTTGATAATTGAAAGTGAAGTTCAAAAAGCCTGATCGTAATAACTAAAATTTCATTTCAGCTAACGATTTATATATGTACATATATCTCTTATTTACTCAAATGTCGTAATTCTAGAAATGCATTTTTGGCGTTAACGATTCAGAATTGTTTGTTATGCTATGCTTTATGTCGTATATAAGTTTCATATTGAAAATGCTTCTACTTATAACGTGTTAAAAAAATTTAATTATTCTTTTCTATATAACGTAAGCAAACTAAAAACTTCATACGCATTTTTTTCGAAATATTTTTTTATTACGGCGTTGTTTGCGCAAATGAGCGAATTGTTTATTGTTGTACCCTTAGATTTTCGCTTCTCGTGTAAAGTTATATTTTTGTTAGTTTTTTTTTTTCATTTTAGCTAACGATATGTATTTAAAATAAATGTGTGTATAAATCTGTTTTTGAGTATTAATGCTTTAGCCGGCTCATAGTCGAATTTAATCCGCCGTCGCGGAGAAACAGTACTCGGCGCAGATCTCTGACGGCATCTTTCTGATAAAGTTTTTAACACCACTTTCACAAACACACATATAAAAACATAAGCGCTTTACTTCTTTTATAGAACAAAATGTAAACATGAGCACAAAAATGTTACTTTACATTTTGCAAAGTTTAACATAATAAGAGTTACATCGTAGGTAAGAGTTACTGCACAATATTTCAAAATGTTACTTTGAGTAACATAATAAATTAAAAGTAACACTATAGTAGAAACAGTTACTTCACGGTTTTTGTCACTGTCGTTACATGTCAAAATGTTATTTGAGTAACACATTAAATTAAAAGTAACAGTAGCAGTTACTTCACAGTTTATGTCACTGTCGTTACCAGTGATTTGCAAGTCACAGGTATAAAACCACACGTACGGATATATCGCTCATCTCTACTGTCCACACACTTTATAAGCCAGCATTCCACGATCCAAATGCTACTGACTCATCGGTTTTTGTTACATTAATCCATGGACCAGAAATAATATACCACGCTTCACTACCAATTGGACAGTTCAGGGAGGAAGCACAAGAAGCGCGAAACAAAGATTTAAAAAATTTTAGGGAGCATTTTTCACGAAAATGTTCTAGAGAAAAATCAAATAAAGATATATTTAAAAACTATTAGTTACTTTAGATCCCGTAATATCAAATAGGAGAAAATTGAAAGAGAAAAAACCTATAATTTGCCTTTGGAAGCAATTCAATTGTTAATATTTAAATCAAATCTCGATGGAAAAGAAGATGCCAATAATGATAATAATGATACCTACACTAGATATAGTGATAATGATGATGTTAATAATTGATGATGATGATAAAGAATCGGATAAGGAATGGAAATGTGTGAATAAATATTATTCTTTTTATTTCTTTGAAAATATTGCAATTTTTAGCATTATTAAATATTTGTTTTAAAAATTTAACTAATGGAAAATGAATAAAATTTTTCTAAATAGCAATAAAAAATTAATTAGTTTTACTTCTTAAAGTAAATTTGACTGAAAAAAATTTAAATTAGAAACGGAGAAAGCTACCCCAAATTAATTCCCACTTTTGGTATCAAAAACCCCACTGTGCGTCGGCCCTAGAGAAATAAAATGTACGGCCACCACCATTAGCTTCTACTCCCAAACATATTCCTTAAATATACTCACTCCCTATCTCCATCGCCTGAAAGCTGGAGGTCCATACCATACGTTCTATGCGCTGTGCGTTCTCTC
Source organism: Melanophora roralis (assembly GCA_963583895.1). Lineage (NCBI taxonomy): Eukaryota > Metazoa > Arthropoda > Insecta > Diptera > Rhinophoridae > Melanophora > Melanophora roralis. Next base: position 8,583,314 of record OY757192.1, read on the forward strand.
CGACTCTCACAAAAGTAAAATCAGTGTAGTTGTATGTGGCAAGAAACATAACAAATTGCATAGAACGCATCGGCGCAAGTAACGGATAAAGTAGGTTTACTTTCTACTTTTTCATACGTCGCATGCGAAATGAGAAAATGAGAGATGGTTTTGTTATCCAGTGATGACAAATTTTAAATGCTATCAAAAAACATGTGTGTGTGGTAGATTATATTTTTGGTATATTTTGTGTTAAAAACAGTATGTTATGAAAGAAAATGCTTTTATTATAAATTTTGCAAATAATTTTAAGAATAAATTTCCTTAAAAATAAGTTTTCAACACAAATATTTTGTAGCCAAAGTTAATATTGTTTTTATCGACTACTTTTATATTTTAAGTGTCATCTCTGTTGTGTTTTTATTTATGTAAGTGTAATGAAGAAAATCTGATTTCTCTTCTCTTCACTTTTCGCACAAAACGTATTGCATGTAACTTGGCAAAAACAAACGTATAAAACGTACAGAAATATGATACGCATAGAACGGAGCCACGCATATAACGTATGGTATGGACCTCCAGCTGAAGGGTATCTTAGATTCGGCACAGCCGAATGAAGCGGTCTTACTCTCCATGATATATAAAATTTATCAATACTAGTTTAATATATTAAAATATGCAAACATTTTCGGATGAGCGCACAAGTTTACTTATGTATATGTTAATCTTTTTCACCTAGGAAGTGGCTTTTTATTTTGTATTTTCTTTAAAAATAAATTAATCAAAAAACTTCATTAGTGTAGTCATAAAAAATATTAGATAAACATCTAAACCTCGAAAAATATTAAAAAAACGCATGTTATTATTTATTTTACCTTTCGTAAATTTTAAAAGTTTCCCAGAGCCACATATCTAAGCTAAACCTTAGGTTAGGTTAGGTTAGGTTGAACAGGCGGCTGCGGAAATGTTGAAGTAATAGTTGTGCAGCCCACTTGGGTCCTTAAAACTTGTATAATATATTTCAAAGTTTTGTTGCTTAACGAGTTGTATTTTTTTTTCTTTTCTAAATTATTAAAATTCACTTTTGCCTTTTTCCCGCTGATTCGGTCAAATAATCCTCTGTGCATCGCGCAAATCAGTACCGTTTCCCACCATCATAGTAATAGTTCAATAAGTATGTTAAAAACTGTTGAAACTACTTATTGCTAATACCTACCTAATGCTTAAGTTTAACAATAAAACACGTAGTATATTGTTATATGTATATTTAACCTTTTAATTTTAAATTTAAGTTTTACACTAGTGTTTTTTTTTTATTTCAAAGAAAATTGCAACCGAGAAGTATGTAGTTGCTGTAAATTTCCCAAACGCTTGTAATTATATGTATTTAATTTTTAAAAAAGGTTTATTTTGGATGATTATTTTAAGTGAGTGATATTTAAAACTAGATTTATACAAAGTATTGCTAATCAATTTACAATAAAATAGGTAATTGTTTTTATTATTACACTATATATGTATTTAAGTAATTTCTCTAATAAAGCTATTTATTGGATGTGCTGCAATTAAGCATAAGTATTTATTTATTTATTTATTTAAACGTATATTTTTTATCCATAATGTTTTTTTTTTAATTTTAATAATTACTTAGTGGTTGTTTAAATGTCATTATAAAAGATTACTTTTTTGCACGATATTGTTATAAAGTTAATATGTTCTGTATACGAGTATATACAATATGATAACAAATAATACGAATTTAAATGGAAAATTTACTATTAACACGTTGCACACCCTACTGTATAAGCACATTTTGAGAGACTTTTTAGTGCACTTGTGATTTACACAAGTATTTAAACTTGATTGACTAGTTTTCGATTAAAAAACCTATAAGAAGAGAGCAGAGTTACAGTTTCTCTATTAAGAACATACGGTTTGTCCTAAAAACTCTTAAATAAAAAGAGCCATTTTTAATAAAAATCTTGAATTTAAAATTTTCTGATTTTATGGACTTCGCCATAATTTATTTTAATGCAGAAATGCGTGCTGGTATTTTTTGTGTGTTGAAAATAATTATGTCAAAACTCTTCGACAAATTGCCTAAAATCAAAATGATAGCAAGACTCGTTTGCTTCTATTTGAAGTCAAAAAAATTTGTATGTACATATGTAATAATCTATATTTTATATTATTTAAATCAAAATTTTAACGTTTAGTGGTTAAACAAAAAATATTTCATGTTAATCAGTAGTTAAAAGCGTGACACAAAGGGTGCTTTCAAAACGTATATCTTTACAAAAAACAAAAAGATATTTCTTATAATAATTTTTGACCCAAAGTTTTAAAATTGAAAATAAAAAACAGTTAATAGTTTGATAAGAAGTAAAACTTATTTTTGCACAGTGACCAAGAGTAGTAATATGTTGAATTTATTGTTTGCGGCTTTTAAAAGTTCAGATTACGTTCGCTTAGAAAAGTGAGAGCTTTGGTTCGTGTTCTAGTGATCCATTTAAGCAAAACTAACAAAAATATAAATACAAAATAATTTAACCGAAGAGATTTTTAGAACACTACAAAAAAAAACAAGTAAGAGCGCTATATTCGGCTGTGCCGAATCTTATATACCCTTCACATTGGTCTTTAAATATACCCAGCCGAGTAATTTTGTACTGCAAATAATATAATAAAAAACCTTGTGCAAGTTTTAAAGTCCATAGAAAAATATACAAAATTTTAACGTTCGTATGAATAATATAAATAGATGAAGAAGATTTGAGGTCAAGAGTTTTAAAAGTTTTCGACATTATTCATATATAAAGGTTAATAAAACTTATTAAATGTTCTAGTCCACCCGCTCTTCTCCAACTTTTTCTCCAAAATGTATGAATTATTTGATTATTACTTTTTGTAGAATATTCGAAGCCGATAGCTGTAATAGTTTTCCAGAAGTAGCGTATCGAAAATTTTATAAAAATTGTTAATTTGTATGGGAGCTACCCCTTCTTCACCCCCCATCCGAAAATGTTTCTTTTCAGAGCGTAGCGCTTGATGTCCAATCACTTTTTGTAGAACATTTGATTTCGATATCTGTTATAGTTTCCAAGATATAGCATATCGAAAATTTAACAAAACTTGTTAATATGTATGGGAGCTACCCCTTTTTTTGCCCCCATTAAAAAAATTTTTTCTTTAAAGCGTAGGCCTTATTGCCCAATTACTTTTTGTAGAACATTTGATTTCGATATCTGTTATAGTTTCCGAGATATAGCGTATCGAATATTTTATAATAATTGTTGATTTGTATGGGAGCTACCCCTTTTTTTGCCGCCACTCAAAAAAATTTTTCTTTAAAGCGTAGGCATTCTTGCCCAATTACTTTTTGTAGAACATTTCATTTCGATATCTTTTATAGTTTCCGAGATATTGCGTATCGAATATTTTATAATAATTGTCGATTTGTATGGGAGCTACCCCTTTTTTTGACCCCACTCAAAAAAATTTTTCTTCAAAGCGTAGGCCTTATTGCCCAATTACTTTATGTAAAACATTTCATTTCGATATCTTTTATAGTTTCCGAGATATAGCGTATCGAATATTTTATAATAATTGTCGATTTGTATGGGAGCTACCCCTTTTTTTGCCCCCACTCAAAAATTTTTTTCTTTAAAGCGTAGGCATTCTTGCCCAATTACTTTTTGTAGAACATTTCATTTCGATATCTTTTATAGTTTCCGAGATATAGCGTATCGAATATTTTATAATAATTGTCGATTTGTATGGGAGCTACCCCTTTTTTTGCCCCCACTCAAAAAAATTTTTCTTTAAAGCGTAGGCCTTATTGCCCAATTACTTTTTGCAGAACATTTTATTTCGATATCTTTTATAGTTTCCGAGATATAGCGTATCGAATATTTTATAATAATTGTCGATTTGTATGGGAGCTACCCCTTTTTTTGCCCCCACTCAAAAAATTTTTTCTTTAAAGCGTAGGCATTCCTGCCCAATTACTTTTTGTAGAACATTTCATTTCGATATCTTTTATAGTTTCCGAGATATAGCGTATCGGTATTTCATAAAAATCGTTAATTTGTATGGGAGCTACCCCTTTTTTTGCCCCCATCCAAAAAATTTTTTCTTTAAGGCGTAGCCCTTATTGCCCAATTACTTTATGTAGAACATTTCATTTCGATATCTGTTATAGTTTCCGAGATATAGCGTATCGGAAATTTCATACAAATCATTAATTTGTATGGGAGCTACCCCTTTTTTTGCCCCCACTCAAAAAAATTTTTTTTTAAAGTGTAGCCCTTTGGGGTACAATTAATTTTTGTAAAACATTTTAAGTCGATAGCTGTTATAGTTTACGAGATATAGCGTATAAAATATTTCACCAAATTTGTGCAATTGTAGGAAAAATACCCCTTCCCCTGGTCCTATCGGAAAAAACTTTTTCCATTATTTAGGTCCTTTGTTTAGGAGTATCCGTGCCAAGTTTTGTGGCAAAAGTGATTATACTTACTGAGATATATAGGGATATATGCACGGATTTTGTCCTAAAAAAAATGGGTTACTCTGGGTTTTCGCTTATATCTCGGTCAATAGTAAACCGATTTTGCTGATTTTAAATAGCGATTGTTAGCGGGATATTTGTAATCGTTTGACACCATTTACTGATCTGTATCTTTTTATCTGACTCCGGAAACTTGATTTCAACAGACGGACAGACGGACAGACAGACAGACAGACAGACAGACGGACAGACGGACATGGCTATTTCAACTTCCCTATCTATAAGGATCCAGAATATATATACTTTATGGGGTCGCAAATGAATAATAAAGAAATTACAAACGGAATGACAAAGTGATATATACCCTATCACTATGTGAAGGGTATAATAACAAAACCATTTCACTCTGACGTGGTTGACTTGTGGGTTTTCTATTTACGCCGATGCGTGCGCTCACCAGGGATGTCAGATTTGGCGATTTCTCGCCAAACGTGGCGATTTAGAAACTTGTTTGGCGTCCTAATTTTCAATTTGGAGATATCGCTATGTTTTGAGAATTTAGAAAATAGTTAGCGATTTTGTTGGCTACTTTTTGTATGAATTTCCTTTAAAAGACGTTAAATTTAATTCGAACAAAAATAACTTTATTATGAAGTTTGAGGCATATATACATACATACATATGTACATATATATACGAATAAATTATTTTATTATTATTATTCCAACTAGTAATGCCTGTGTTGAAAGAGTATCTTCAATAACGAACTCCACTAAGACTCGTTTTTGAAACAGAATGCAATACGAACTTCTTGACGCGTTATTAATGTTGAAATATGCACATTTAGTTTTAATCATTGGCAACACGATTGTATTGTTCGTTAAGTTTAAATATATCAACTCTGTAAATAGTTAGAATAAACTTGGCATAACTTTGTTTTCCAATATTATATGTACCTAGCGTTAGTTTAGTTTTTTTAGCTCAATTACACTTAAATAAACTTTTGAAGTAAAAGGTTGTGTTTTATTTAAAACGGCGAAAAGTGTGAGTGCATTGCGCAATAGTAAAGCCCATTGCGCAATATATTTTAACAATTACGAGTTGAAAATTATATGAATATAAATGGAACATGTTGCACTTCTTATGTACCTTCGCAAGATATGTTGAATAAATTTAATTCCCACACAATGTATTCCAAACAAGAAGACAAGGAGGAATGCCTTGATGATGAGCTGTATAGCGTTTCGATATATAATAATAGGATTGCCACTATGTACATATGTATGTATATTTAACTTTTGGTTAATATTTACCAGTATAGTTTTTTCTTCTTTGAGTAAACTAAGTTTTTAGGAATTAAAAAAAATATTTTTTATTATTATAAAAATATATATTTTATTGTCAACAATAAAAAACAGAGCCTTTGGCAATTTTGGCGATTTTTAACATTGAATTTGGCAAAAAGGGTCAAAATTAGTCTGACAGCCCTGGCGCTCACTTCTTTTGCTTAAACCAGCGGTGCCCAGTAAGAGAAGGTAATTTATGAGAGTGTATGGTTGTTTTTTTCGCTGTATATTTTATCTCAATCTGTGTTGTTTTCTAAGATGCAGGTCCATACCGCACGTTCTTTGCGTAGCTACGTTCTATGCGTATCATATTTCTGTACGTTTCATACGTTTGTTTTTGCCAAGTTACATGCAATACGTTCTGTGCGAAAAGTTATTTGTTTTGATCAGCTACTTTGTAAAAAAAACTGTGTAAAATAAAAACAAACAAAGCAAAATGAAAAGTGAAATTGGGTTTTTTACAGAACTTATGAAATTTATTTGGTTAATACGTATAATCTTTGTGCTACAAGGTTTTTGGTTCATCCCTTACATCTAGAGCGGGAAGTCAGTGGTATTTTTGCGGCAACTTTCAAAAAATTAAAAAGCCGTGATCCAGAGCAATCAGGATTTCTTCATTATACTTACATAAATAAAAACACAACAGAGATGACACTTAAAATATTAAAGTAGTCGATAAAAATAATATTAACTTTGGGTACAAAATATTTGTGTTAAAAATTAACTTTAAGGTAATTTATTCTTGAAATTATTTGCAAAATTTATAATAAAAGCATTATATTTCATAACATACTGTTTTTAAAACAAAATATAACAAAAATAGAATCTACCACACACACACATGTTTTTTGATAGCATTGAAAATTTGTCAACACTGGATAACAAAACCATCTGTCATTTTTTTATTTCGCATGCGACGTATGAAAAAGTAGAAAGTAAACCTACTTTATACGTTACTTGCGCAGATGCGTTCTATGCAATTTGTTATGTTTCTTGCCACATACAACTACACTGATTCTACCTTTTTGAGAGGCGGAGAGAATGCACAGCGCATAGAACGTATGGTATGGACCTCCAGCTTTAAAATTTTTTTTTGATTTCATGTTTAGGTTTTTTGTTGTTTCTAGTATTGGGTATATGTTAAATTAGTGTTCGGTGCCTAGAGACACTCTTGGCTGACATTGTTGCAGACCAGGGATCCCCATATATACATTCTTATGTTATGATTCTCCTGGTTCTTTCGTTTTCGAGCGTAATTATTTTTCTCTTATTGCACCAGTGTGGCCATAGTTAAACTTCAAAATATGATAAAAATTAATAAAAAATGGATTAGAATGCACTATTGAGAATTAAGTCAGCGATGTAAAAGGAAATGTTTCATAACTGCAAAATAAATTTGCTTTACTACTGAATTATGTGCCAAAAAAATAAATAATAAATTCCGAGCGAAACCAAACTTTGGTCAATTTTTGTTTGTTCGGCCGAAAGCGAACACAAACCGCACGCATGGTTTTTAATTAAATTGGAAACGAATGCATGTGCGATTATTTTTTTGTCCATTGAGCAATAAGCAACGTAAATACTCTTATTTTTTACTTGACTAAAAAATAAAGTAGAGAAAGACATCTCGAAACTTGGTGTCAGAAATATGAGAAGAAGCGCAGCAAATCGAAGCGTCTGGAAATCGATTCTACGTTCGTCTTGAAAAACAAGCGTTCTGTAATAGCTATCTTAGTAAGTAAGATATTAGAAAAAATTAGAAGTATTTTTAAATATTTATACAACTATTCAGTTCTACATTTATGCAAAAAAAATATTTTTTTACTAATTTTTCAAAATAATTAGCTATGGCCACTATAACATAAAATCCCCTCATTGAACAACCTTTAAAAGTACACATTATTTTTGTAAATTGCCTAAGTACGTCTTTGCATTTAGCCCTTTTTTTTAGGTAATATTTAAAACTTTGCTTACCAAGTAGCTAGTATATCATAAAATATGTAGGTGTTCATTTTTGTTTTAGTCAACGTTTTGAAATTTATTAATAAAGTCTTCTTTGCTGGCATTTTTAATAATGTTTTTTACAATATCAAACACGTCTAAACTTTCTTTTCTAGCAATTTTAATAAAACTGAATTATAAAAAACAAGCAAAATATAATGGATTTTATACATAAGTAACAAATTTTAATCTTGAAATAGATTTGAAATACGAATTTTGTTTAAAATTTTTGTTTAAAAAACATATTTTGAAATTAAAAATTTTTTATGCATAATCTCTTTAGTTTTTAAGTGAACTATTTCTCTAGTAACACTTACTTATGTGTCACTTGCAAATTATTTATTAATATACTAATACAGTGTCTGACAATACCAGCTGCACATTAATTTGATATTATTAGTAACCAAAGCTCTTCATCTCAATAAATCTATAAAACAATTTACTTTAAAATCGTAAAAAAAGACATTTTATGGCACGGTAGATTGAAAAAGGCTTCTTTACAATATAATGAAATGTTAAAACATTTTAGGTGCAATGGATGGAGCTCCATAGTGCCGACCAAGAATGCTCTTTTAAAATACAGTGCAAAAAGTGAATCGCTGGTTAAAATATTAGCGTGTTGTGTTGCCGTGGATAGAATGTCGCTTTGCTTTATTTTAAATTGGAATTCTCACTTACGTATTTTAAAACTTATGCTTAGTACTCACTAGACATTTTTAATGTCGTCATTTTGTGGTGTCACTTTTCTATTATGTGAAATGTAGGACAAAATGACAACACGTTGTCCTTTTTTTAATTGTGCCTGGAGTGTACTCCGACAATCGTCCACAGTTAATGCGTAAAATGTTAAAAAATGTAATGCCAAACGAAAATGACACAAGCCTTCAGTACGCACTACTATGTTTGCCTACGATGGAACAAAATGGCATAGTGCGAATTCATCATTGAGTGAATTGCTTTGGTTTAATTTAAATATACTTTTTTCATTTACAAATTTGCAATTTCTTGTTTTAATTTAATAACTGGTAAGCCGTTTGCTTAAACTAATTTTTTGCCGATTTGCGGGGTTTTTTCAGTTGCCACTTTTTAAACTATTTGGAAATCGGGTTTAAAAAAGTCGAAAAATCGATCTTCCTAGTTTTACCTTTTAATTTGTGAGTTTCAAAATATAATGTTATGTTCAAAATCCCAACAAAATCAAACATTTTTGGAGTCAATTCATCTAGAGGTTTCGGGTTAATTTGTAGAAAAAATATTTTAATCATATTTTTACACAAAAACAATTATTTTACCAAATAAATTAATCTATTTAAGGAATAACTATGTAAATCATGTTCGATTTAGTTCCACTCTAGCAAATTTTTAATAAGTCAAGTTCCTCTCGATGTTCCTTTTATTTTGTTAAGGAAGGAAATTTGATTACGCTAACACATATGTACATATAACGTTGATTCTCTCAGTAGCTTTGCGTACATCGAAGTCAGCCGAAAAAGTGCAATTTTTAAATTTCTCTCAAGCAAGCGTTTGTGTTGTAAATGATCAACCTTCTTTTTATTTGTATTGTCGTTTAGGGCCTGGAACAAGAAAGATTTCTGTAAAAAACATAGATATTTCATTTTAATTAGTCTAACATTTGTAAAATATTAAAAATTAGTTTTTTTTTGCTAATCATTTTATTGAGATTAAGGTAAATCGTTAATTTTTATCGAATCACCACAAGCTCAATAAAATAATTAATCCATATAGAATAAAGGATAAAGGTATATATATATATGTTACTTTATTGTACTATTTTAAAAATCTAAGTTTAAACCGAGTTATATATTGGTTACTGAACTTAAAATGATGTCGAGCGCTATATTCGGCTGTGCCGAATTTAATATATCCCTCGCATTGGTATTTTTGTATAACCAGCCATCTGATATAGCCGAACTGTTTTTCTACTGCAAATATTATGGCCCCTTTCACGTATTACAGCTCAACTCTACTTCAGTTGTAATGTGGAATTTGCTATCGTGATTACAACCAAACAAAACAACTGCCACTTGACAGTTTGTCATTCTGTTTGTAATAATAATCCATTTGCGACCCCATAATGTATCCTTATAGATAGTGAAATAGATATAGCCCTGTCTGTCTGTAGAAATCAAGTTTCTGGCGTCAAATAAAGTAATACGGCGCAGTTTTTAAAGTCAAGCTTTAAAAAAAATATCCTTGAGACAATCGCTATATAAAATAAACATAATGGGTCCACTATTGACTGAGATATAAGCAAAAACCAAAAATAACCCATTTTTTAGGAGAAAATCGGTGCATATATCCATATATATGTATTTCAGTAAATAAAGCCACTCTTGCCACAAAACTTGGCATGGATACATTGAAGATAGGGACCTAAATAATGGAAAAAGTTTTTTTCAGATAGAATCAGGGGAAGTGGTATTTTCCCTCTAATTGACAAGTTTTGTGAAGTATTTCATGCGCTAAATCCTAGAAAATTTAACAGCTATTGACATCAAATTATCTACAAGAAGTAATTGGACAATAAGGCTTACATTGTGGAAAAAAATTATTTGAAAAGAAGCAGAGGAAGGGGACATATAAATGAACACTTTCCATAAAATTTTTGATACGCTATATCTAGGAAACTATTACTGCTATCGACTTCGAATGTTCTACAAAAAGTAATGAACAAATAACTCATAAATTTTCGAAAAACAATAGTTGGAGAGGAGCAGGGGGGCTAGACCCCCCCCCCCCCCCCCCCCCAAACAAATTAACAACTTTTATTAAAATATTAATACGAATAATGTCGAAAACTTTTAAAACTCTCGACCTCAAACCTTCTACATGGCATTTCTATCATACATACGAAAGTTAAAATTTTGTAAAGCTTTCTTTTTTGAAAACAAGGATTGCTATGGACTTTAAACCCAGCACATGGTATATTTATTATAATATTTGCAGTACAAAATAACTCGGCTAGAAAAGATGGCTGGGTATATTAGAAGACAAATGTGAAGGGTAAATAAGATTCGGCACAGCCGATTATAGCGCTCTTACTTGTTTTTTGATGTTTTTGCCAACCAAACTTACTTATAACTGTTAAAGTTAAAAAATTTTTCCACAGGTTTGGTTGTAATAACAATATTAAATTTTGCAATTACAACTCAACTCAGTTAAGTTGTAATCCACAATAGGGGGGCATAATAAAAATACTTTAAGCCGGGTTTGAGGTCGATAGCTATCCTAGTTTTTTAATTTGAAAACATACAACATTTGAGCATTTGTATCGACTTTCCTATCTATAAGGATCCAGAATATATATAAATATGTATATACTTAATGGGGTTGCAAATAAATATTTTAGAAATAAAAAAGGTAAAAATAGACCGGTATACTCCCTTATTACTTTTAACAGTGGCCTAATGACAAATTTAGCGCAAAAAAAGTTATAACTCTCTTTTTTATGCACATATAAGCGTAAAGATTTGTGTGTACAAATGACTTGATATGGCACGATCTCACTGATATAAGACCTGTAAAATCATTTCATACGCACTGATTTCTCTAGAAAAACCATAAATAATAAAAACTAAGACAAAAAGATAAGTCTTTTGTGTTTTCAGGTATTTTCTATTTATTTTAAAATAATACACGTGACAATTAATTGGTATATAAGTATATACATAACTGTTTACACATTTGTGCTTATTTCAGAATATGTTTTGCCTTAAATGGTTTTCCTAATTTAATCTTGTAGTTTACGAATGTGTCTACGTCATACAAAAATACTTCAGCGAAGAGGAAAAATAAAAACAAAATGAAAAAAATCTAACGGTGGAAATGGGACCATAGTCGTAGCGACAGTGGGTCTAGTACCCGAAATGCTTACATTGTGTTAAGCTGCTCAAGCGCTAGTAATGAAAACATTGGAGACTCTGAATGTATTAGAAACTCATTAATCGCACAAGCAAAAACAATTATAAACAATTGTAATGCAAGTGCGCCGTATTTAAATAAGTGCTACTGAACAAAAGACAAACATATCCCAATCTCTTTTTAAAAATTATAAAAAAAATACCGAGGTACCATCCTCATCCCATCTACAGCTGTTGTATGCGTTTTAAATCCAATTTCTTTATGTGCTCCCAAATTCAGGTAGGAATGGACCGCTACGAAACAGTTCTTAAAAGGGATAGAAGCCCTAAATCTGCAGAGGTTACCAAACCAGGCAAAGATGAAGGAAAGCCAACCTTATCACAAAATCGTTTTGCCATACTGCAAGAGGAAAACGATACCCCTCTCACTAAGAAGAAGGCATTTAATCATCCTCCTTATTTATTTAATATAAAAAGAATCAAACGACCTTATAAAGTTTTTAGATTAATCGGTGGAAATAACTTTTATATGTCTAACATAAAACGTGGTAATATTTATAAGACAAAAATTCAGATAAATCGCAAAAACGCTTACAACACCGCGGTTTTAGGAATTCGAAAAACTTAAGAAAAACTTCACTTACCAACTTAAAAACGCAAAAGGCCTCTAGGTAGTTTTAAAAGATATTGACTCTAATGTGGACCCGGAAGAGATAAAGACCAATTTGTGCAGCTAAGGCTTTAGAAACAGAAAACAATGCCCCCCACCATTATTTCGACCGGAGCTCGAGCCTGGGGATTTTTAAATAAGCAAAAACTAAACTCCCTTCATTTACAGAGGTTGAATATGAAGTGCCACTCAAGCTATGTGGGACTGTACAGAGCTTGAATTGCCAAGAATTTGGACACACCAAAACTTATTGTAAGTTGTCTTCTGTTTGTATCATATGTGGGGATTTGCATGTTACGACAAAGTGCGACAAACCAAAAAATGTAGCGATTGCGGTAAAAATCACACTGCCAACTATAGAGGTTTCTACCCCTTCCCAGCCAGGGAATGTACCTACAACGAATATGCCTCCTTTATCACAGCCAACTACTAGTCAGGCTTCGCTCGCTAGCGCACTAAAGTCAAACCAGTCCGAAGCACTAAAGTCTAACCAGCTCAACTAACGTTAGTCAATCCAGTCATCAACAAAATTAGAGCTGCTCTACCTCAAGGTTTGTTTTTAAAACACAAACGGCGTCTGCCAACAAAAAACGAACTCAAATATTTTTTTTAACACCAACAAATTTATGTAGTGTTGATTTCCGAGATTCATATAAAATCTAAAAGCACTTTCCAAAAAATGGCTATAGGAAAACTTGCTGGAGGCACACAGAATGGCAGCACTGAAAGAAAATTTAGAAGGTCTAGACTTGACTCTCCAGATGATTCATTCTCAATGGCGATCAGCTAAATATCTTCGAAGACCCGTTATCGCAAAACTGCCACTGCGTAATCTGAAAGGATCCTGGGCAAGAAATGACGAAGAAAAATGTGATCTACTCGTAAGTCATTACAGAACATCTTTTCTCTGATTGTTACAAGATGTCCTACAGAAATACGCTTACACCTTCTAGACGTCTAGAGGCTATCGATAATTTAAATGTTAAAAAAGCTCCTGGCTTTGATGGAATAAGCAACAAAATGCTCTTGTAGCTACCTTGTTTAGCAAAAAGAATAATTCTTATTTATTTTTAACGCATCATTACGGCTCCAACATTTTACGCCAGTGTGAAAAGTTTTCCTAGATAAGATGATTCCTATGCCTGGTAAAGATCCTTCGAGGGTGGAGCCTAAAAGACCTAAAAGTCTGTTACAAACTATGACAAAATTGTTTGAAAATTTGCTTAAAAATAAGCTGACCCCGATCTTCAACGATAATAACTGCATTTCAAGTCACCAGTTTGGCATTAGAGGTCAACATAGTGATGTCGAACAAAACCACAGATTGGTACAGGTTAAAAGGAAAGCCTTTGAAAGAAAACTGCTCCGATTCTTTTATTGATGTCTCTCAAGCTTTTGGAAAAAATATGCCATGAAGGGCTTTTAAAAAACTTAAGCTAAATTTGCCCGTAAATATCTTAAACGCTTTGAAAAAGCACATATCCGGTCGAAAATTTATGGTAAAAGAAGAAAACTACATAAGCTGCCCTTAACCAATAGCGGAAGCGTTACTCAAGGAAGTACCCTAAGGCCGATTCTGCACTTGCTTTACCCATTTAAACAAGCACGTCGACATTTTTTGATGATACAGCTTTTCTCAGTACTTATAAAGGGCCTGATGAGGCTTCGCACTAACTGCAACATCACGTAACCCAAGAAGATAACTGATCAAAGCTATGGAGCATTAAAATAAAATAATTAAAATGTACTCACGCGACTTTAACTTTACACAAAGAAACGTGCCCCCAATCCTTATTAACAACTTAGCAATGCCTTATCAAATCGAGGCGAAATATCTTGGCATTTACCTGTATCGCCGCCTCACATATAGATGCGAAACTGGCTTAGTAGTAGAAATTTTGTGCTACGTTTTGAATGTAAACTTCTACTCTTCAACTCAGTTTTAAAACAAATTTGGTGCTGCGGGATGCCGTTATGGAGCACTGCTTCCTCATCCAACAAAGAAATAATTCAACGCCGCCAAAACAAAATTCTAAGAGTGATCGCTGGTGTGCCATGGTATGTTAAAAAGAGTAGCATCTACAAGGATCTACAAGTTTCACAAGTCAAATGTTAAATCCTAAACTATGTGGACAAGTATTCACATAAGCTGGAAATACATTCAAATTCGATCGCAAGAAACATCTTACAACTTGATGGACACACTCGTTTGAAGAGCTTTACTGCTGCACTTAGATAAAACTTTTACAGTTGTTTTACATGAAATTTGAGAACTTAGTCTGGCACTGGCTGGGACTAATTCTAATTAATAAGCATAAGATTTAAATAATTATTGTTAGATCGCCAAAGGCAAAAGTTTATTAAAAAAAAGTATGAAAGAAATAAAACTTTTAGAAACATTGGACCAGCCCCTGTCAGTGTTAGACTTTGCAATCTTAAGATTTAATAAAAGTTTTTAGGAAAATATAGGGTAACAAAGTACAAGTTGGCTACTAAGTAACGGCTCCGATTGGTTTTAATCCGGCAAAGCTCAGACTAATCTTGACCCTCTTCATATATGTGGCGTCAACTGAGGTAGCTGCCTTTAGTACCTATTAAAGCGTTCTAAAGAGACCTAAAAAGTGCCGCACCCATAAGAACAATAAAATTTAGTTGAGGCGCCGGGTAACTAACTCAGCCTTGTAAATTATGCCTACATTGAAAAACCGAAGAAAGTGCAGTGTATGCACTGGCGGATGTACTTGAAAAGTACACGCCCAATATTACCGCCTTAGAAGAAATACTATTGAATACCAATGGGGTCATAACTACACCAAAAGGCTACGTGCTGTATTATAGCTGCATAGAATTGAGACATGAATTTGGCTGTGTACTCGTGGTAAGCCGGCTAGTCACAATTCGTATAAAAGCCAAATTCTTCAACATCAGTCCTATCTGTGTCTATGCCCTGACCAAAGATAAGGACAAACAGACCAATAATATATATGGGGGATTTCATGTCAAGTGACCCAACTTTTAAAACCGATGTCTTTCGATTGGAAAGAAATTTGGACCAAAGTAAGTTCTTGCAGAGAGTAGTTTAGACACAATTTTTTAACACAATCGGTCAAGAACTCTCTGAGCTAGAGGGGTTCAAAATTTGACGTTTTCGGCAAATAGGTGTTTTTTCTCATACATGTAGTTTATTACCTTTTGCTTTTAACAAAATTTGTCCCAAATACTTTCGATAGCTTTTTTTTCAATCTTCCAGAAAAAAATATTTTTAAAATTAAAAAAATTTTTTTTTTATTTTTTTTTTTATAAAATAATTAGAAAAAATTTTTTTTTTCCAAATGTGCCCATTTTTTTTTTTTTTTTTTGCTCAAAAGAAAGCTTAGATCTTTTCCTTGAAGAACTTGGAGGTCGCTTAGTGGGATGCGAGTGGGATATCTATAAAAAATAATGTTTTGTAACTCAACATAGAGGTTTTCCAATTTTCGCGTATATTCTATTTTGATTTTTTTGCTATTTATGTAAAATTTTCTCTTAAGCAAAAAAAAAAAATATTTTATGCTAAGAAACAAAATAATTTAACCTTTCCGACGGTATGCATTGAAAATAAAGTCTCATACACTCGACACTGCATTACCAACAAAATGGTAGGCCTCTGGAATAAAATCACTTTTATATGGTAATGTCTGAACATATTTTGTTAATATTTTCAATGCATACCGTCGGAAAGGTTAAATTATTTTGGTTTTTAGCATAAAATATTTTTTTTTTTTGCTTAAGAGAAAATTTTACATAAATAGCAAAAAAATCAAAATAGAATATACGCGAAAATTGGAAAACCTCTATGTTGAGTTACAAAACATTATTTTTTATAGATATCCCACTCGCATCCCACTCGCATCCCACTAAGCGACCTCCAAGTTCTTCAAGGAAAAGATCTAAGCTTTCTTTTGAGCAAAAAAAAAAAAAAAAAAAAAATGGGCACATTTGGAAAAAAAAAATTTTTCTAATTATTTTATAAAAAAAAAATAAAAAAAAATTTTTTTTAATTTTAAAAATATTTTTTTCTGGAAGATTGAAAAAAAAAGCTATCGAAAGTATTTGGGACAAATTTTGTTAAAAGCAAAACGTAATAAACTACATGTATGAGAAAAAACACCTATTTGCCGAAAACGTCAAATTTTGAACCCCTCTAGCTCAGAGAGTTCTTGACCGATTGTGTTAAAAAATTGTGTCTAAACTACTCTCTGCAAGAACTTACTTTGGTCCAAATTTCTTTCCAATCGAAAAAAAAAGTTGGGTCACTTGACATGAAATCCCCCATATACAAGTGCCTAGAGATAGCATAGTACGCCATAGCATTATAATCATCCTACTCGCTTTAAACTCGAAATTTGGAAATATCTATGGTCTTACGGTCGGAAAATTTACCCTCCACGAAGAAACAAACGATAACGGAATGAGGCTAGAAAACTTCGTCGCGGAAAAGATTTTGACATCCCAATATACAAAGCACATCAAAACACAAGAAACCAGATTCATTATGTTGCGATAGACGGAAGCTATTTAACCAGCGTGCTAGACGTACGGTCGATCCAAGAAGCGAAGTTCGATTCGTATCTCTACTTTGTTCCTGCAAAGGTTTGCGTCCGTCTGCATGTGGCGAGAAACGTTCAATCTGATACATTACGAAAGCCCTCTTTGCTTAATTGATGCAATTGCTTGAAGAAAGCACTCCTTGTCCCAAAAGCGTTGCCGCGCAATGGTAAATCAAGAAAGGCACAATACCCGTACCTGGGTACAAAAAGCCTTCCCCAAGGAATCAACAGTGCGACCGTCACACATAGGGGTAAATTGCCATTCTATCCGGACATTAAGCAAAAATGGAAATTTAAGAAATGTAAAAATTTAAGTGCGCAGCTCGACAGATTACAAAATTCTGTATCCGATAGTGAATTTTCAAATCTTTTGCTTGCAATTTGCTGTTTTGAGGCACTGTCAAAGTCAGAAAAGTTAAGTAAATTTGGCTGCAATTTATTAACTTTTGATGGTTTTGAGAGGTTTACAATATATTTTTTTGTAGCTAAACAAAAAAAGATTTAACATTGTTTTTTTTTCTGCAAAAGACTATATAAGCAGCTGTCTTATTTTATTTTTTTTGTATTTTTAATTTTAAGTTTTATCATAAAAAAACACCTTCGAATTTAAAAAAAAAAAGGTTTTTTTGTTCATTTTTTTATTAAAAAAAGATCAAAAGGTTTTTGAAGGTGATAGCATCAATTATCCTAAAAATCATAATCATCACAATGAAACCTAAAATCTCTACTTTCAGATTGTAAAAAAACGCTGCACGTTTTTGCGCCATTTTTTTTTTTGTGATTTTTTGAAAATTTCCCTTTTTTTTGTTTTTTCTCATCTTGTGTGCTTACATATGAGTAAGAAACTTTTTTTTGGGTCTCAAAACGTTACATTAATATTTTGTTTCTTAATGTTTTTTATTTAAATTATTACTCATAAAAGCTTAAAAATTTTACTTTTATAGTATTTGAGCGTAAGTTATCCATTATTTTTATTATATACATTATTTTTGCAAATTTTACTTTATTCTGCCCCCCACAAAAGGGGAAGGGGACGGCACTGTCTAAGTGAAGATTCTTTTAGCTTTTGCTTACATTTAAAGTTGCATTTGCATAACAATAGTGTTGAAAACTTAAAAAAATTTTAATTTTTCAGAGGTGATATTAGTTCTTCTAAGGGGAACTTTCCCCCCTTGGTTTGATTTTAATTATTTTTTAATCCTAAAATGCCTATGACTACAATACATGTTTCTGCCAAGTTTCATTAATCTAGAAGCACTCAGTAATTTTTAAGAAGCTTTATTGTAAAAAATAAAAAGTAATGTCCGGCTAGAATGGCCGTTTACCCTTATGTGCGTCAGTGTCGTAATGCTACAAAAGCGGCATACAGGGCAATACTTCTGTCAGTAGCGTGTTTAAAGGAAAGGTATCGGGAAAAAAGGAGATAGAAAAAACGTTTTTTCCGCAGAAAAAAGAAAGAAATGTAGAGGCATAAGTGTGAGCGTACTGAGATGTTCAGGAGTCAAAATGAATTCCGGAAATTTTACCAAAGAGTAAAACATCAAACTGAAGACTTTAGCAAAGATGTTAAGGATAATTTGTTGACTGACATAGATAGTGTGCTCGGGATATGGAAAAATCGTTTTTCACGCCTGTTGGTATCTATTAGTAGCTACGATGAGGATGTCACAGAACCAATCCCGAAAGACGGTATTAAATGCATTCCGCTTAGCCAGAATGAGGTCGAAATAGCAGTTATCCGGCTTATGAAAAACAATTTAACTCAGAACAAAGAGGTGAACGTCATAAATATAAAAGTGTTGACATTGCGCAGTATTAAAATTTTTTGGAAACAAAATTCTCCCATTTCCAAAAGGTTTGTCCGACTTGCATAAAATTTCGCATTTAGATGGCAGAGGAGGATGCGTGATTGGAAATTTTAGTTTTAAAAAGGACATACGAGCCACTAATAACACTACGACACAATCCAAATTCCATTTGATGACCGCTTTATTTTTTTGATGTGTTTTGGTCCCTTAATACAAAACCAGATTATTGTACTATAGCTCGAAAAGCCCTCATCCGATTTTCTGAAAAGAACCATCAATTCAATTTTGTTACAAAAAGTACTAAAAAGTCAAAATATTTTTTTTGATTTGTTTTAAGTTAGGTGTGGCGGTTTTTTTCACAATTTTAGTTATAAGATAAAAACTTTAATTTTTTAATTTTAAAAAATTTAATTGCTTCGAAGAATTGTAATATTTTAAACTTCTGATTATTGGCAGACATTGCGAGATCATGGTTTTTCCTTAGGTTTTCACTGTAAAACATTCCAAAGAAAGCACACAATTGTTTGAATTAAACTGATTTTTTAGAGTATTTGTTTGTATTGATATGTTAATAACTTAATCGTTCGGCTTGAGGTCAATAATTCAATATTTGTTTTACCATAAAATTTAAAAAACAAACAAATTATTATTTTTGTTTTGGAATTATTTTATTTTCATACGAACTTTGAACAAACATTAAAATAATTGTAATTATAATTTTTTATATTTATTTAGTAAAATAAGTGTTATGTTTGTTTAATTATTGTTTTCTTATTTGTGTTTTCATGTGTGTTTCACCCTGAGGATGATCAACGAAGTTGATCGAAATATCGGAAAAATAAAATAATTGCAAAATAAAAATAATAATTTGTTTGTTTTTTAAATTTTATTATTGACCTCAAGCCGAACGATTAAGTTATTAACATATCAATCTAAAAATAAAGGTCAACTAATACACATTAATATGAAAGTATTTGTTTGTAATCAATAAAATGAAGGATGTGACTTTCTTACCAAAGCAAAAAAATTTTAAACTGTTCTCACAAATAAAAATTAAAACATTTTTTAACATAATTTTCTGCCTTTTTCAGATGTAGGTATATTGAAGCTAGAGATGCGCGATATTTCTAAGCCTGTGATTTAATACCTGTGACTTGAAAATCGCTGGTAACGTCAGTGACATAAACTGTAAAGTAACTGTTACTGCGATGTAAAAGTAACATTTTTGGGTCTTCCTGTGAAGTAACTATTAACTGCAAATCTGTTACTTTTAATTTAATATGTTGTTTAAAGTATCATATTTGTTTGTTAAAAATAATAAACAGCGATCACGTCACTGTTTAAAATAACTGTTATTTAAAAATCACGCTCACTGTTTACAGTATTCTTACGAAATCACGGGATCGTTCATCTATAATTAAAGCACCTTAACTAAAAAAAAGAAAATAAATTTTTTTCCGTTTAGGACTATTTTTAAAACCTGATTGTCAATTTAACTTTCTTAAATTAAAGTTTCTAATGTGACCAAGTTTTTTTCAAAAAATTTAGGCGGACTTTATGTAATAAGATGAAAAACAAAAAAATGACAAGCGTTGCAAAATTCTTCATGTCCGAGTTGCCATGTCTGGTAACTTCGTAGCTACCAGGGTGTATTCTTTCTTAAAGCCTAAGTTTGGATGCCCCTCTTCCAAAATTATTTTTAAATGATTTCGATTCTGCCTCACGGTGCATTACGAACATATTCCTCTGTATGCGGAAGTTCGTAGAAAAATGCGCCCAAAGTGCATCTATACAAGTTAGTAGCGTTAGTAATATAAATGCAACCCCAACAACCATATGAAATTTTAACATTGTTAGTCCGGGGACAAAAACCTAGAAGTTAAAAAGTGCAAACAAACGCTAAGTATACAGCTTTTGATGCTTAGGTGTTGGAGCAAAGCAAAATAAACAATAATTAGCTAACGGCCTAATGCCACCTTAAATGAAGGCCCTTTAAGCTAAGTCGTCGACGTGACGAAAGATTTCAAGAAATGTATGATGATTTTAAGTTACATAAAAAAATGGAAGAAGTTATAGTTGTATCTAAGTATCTATATAAACACGTTCTATCTCACTAATGGAAACAACAATATGGTTTTTGAGACATATAAAAGAAAATTAATGTAAACAGAAAGTTAAACTGTTAATTGAGTAAAAACTTACAACATCTTTTTTTAACTATCAAATACAAATTAAGATGCGAGGCTCTCTTAGGCTCTTCCAAATCGGAGCTCAGCAACATTTTCTTAGGCAGACTAATACGTCACTAAATAGCTACACTCTACAAAAATGTGTAAAGATTACAAAAAAACAAGTAAGAGCGAAATATTTGGCAGTGCCTTATCTTATACTTATACCCTTTACATTGGTCTTTTAATATACCCAGCCAATTTTTCTAGCCGAGTTATTTTGCACTGCAAATAATATAACAAAAATACCTGGTGCTAGGTTTAAAGTCCATAGAAATCCTAGTTTTCGAAATAGACAACTTTACAAAATTTTAACGTTCTTATGAATAATAGAAAAAGATGTAATTTCGACCTTATTCGTATTTAAAGTTTAATTAAAGTTGTTGATTTTTATGGGATGCTCTAGCCCCTCTGCTCCTTTCCAACAATTTTTTTCCAAAGTGTATGAATTATTTGATTATTACTCTGGAAACTTGATTTCAACAGACGGAGATGGCTTCCCTATCTATTATTTTTCAATTGGCGGCAAAAAGTAAGAAACGCAAAATCTACAGCTCGCGATTAAATTAAATAAATAAAATAATAATTGGTTAAATAAATAGACAGGACTATTAACAACTAAAAAAATATAAACGAAACATTAAGTGAAACATAAAGACAGTTTACCAAAATTGTTTTTAATAATAGAACTTGATTTTCTAAAATACCCAATGGCTGAATGCAGTAAATTCAGAACAGCAGTTAGAGGGGAAACGGGTGTACAATGTATGGGAGTGTGTAATAAGGTGTATCATTGTACTATGAAATGTGCCGGTACAGATCAATACTCGGCAAAGATCTTGGAAGAAAACAATTTTATTCGTTTTATATGCGACGACTGTCTCCAGTACATGCAAAATGTTGATTTGGTATTAAAAGATATTCAGGAAGATGTTAACAAAAACAAACAAAATTTAACGGAGTACAAACATCAATTCAAAATGTCTTTTAAAGAAAACGAAAGTGAAATTAAAAACCTATTAGAAGCAATAGAGAAGCGATACGAGGAGAGGTTAAAAAAAATAGATAGTGCGCACAAATCATTTGAAAAAAAACGCACAGGAAATAAAAAAATTATGTGAAAGTGTTAATAAATTTGGAAATAAAAATAAAGAAATGTGTGACAAAATTGAAGAAAATAATGTTAAAATGTGTAAAGATATAAAAAAAGTAATAACAGAAGCAAGCGCCAAACAAAGTAAAATGTAATATGCAGAAACAGTGCAAACAAAAACAGTGATTCCAGATTTAAGCAAACAAATGCCATTAATAATTAAACCTAAAGAAAAACAAAAAATTGAAAAAACTAAAGATGAACTAAATAAAAAAGTTAACCCGATTAATTTAAAAATAACTAATGTAGAAAATAGGAAAAATGGAACAATAGTAATACAAAGTGAAAACAACGAGGAAAGGGAAAAAATAAAAACAGCTATAGAAAATGAAATGAGTGAGAAATATGAGATCAAGGTGCCCAACCCAACAGAATTTTATATAGATATAACGGACATGTCATTTAAATACTCCGAAGAAGAATTTATTGAGAAAATTAAGAAACAGAATCCAGTTATAGAAAACAATGAAATTAAAATTATAAAAATGTTCGATTTTAAAAGAAATAATAGAACAATTTACAATATTAAAATTTAAACAGATTGCGAGCTATATACAAAATTAATAAATGCACAAAAAATAAATCTAGGATGGAAAAGATGCAGAGTATTTGATGGCACAGATAACAGAAGGTGTTTTAAATGCAAAGGATACAACCATTTCTTAGGTGAATGTAAAAATCAAGAAATGTGTATTAAATGCCATGGGAATCACAAAGCACAAGATTGTAATAAAGATCCAATAATAAAGTGTATTAACTGTGTAAAAATGAATCAAAAACTGAATATGGACTAAGATGAAAATCATAGAACGTACGATAAAGAGTGTCTTGTTTACCAAAATAAATTAAATATAAAAAAGCGAAGAATGGGCTTATTAACATAATTAACAATTAAACAGCGCATATATTTTATATACAAATGTACAAGGTCTAACAAATAATTTTAATCAAGTAGAAATAATAGCTTCAACAGAAAACCCCGAATTTTTTATCCTCTCCGAAACACACATAACGGAACAAATTAATGAAAACGAAATTAGCTTGCATGGCTATAACCAATTAACATCGTTATCTAATTCAAAAAGGACGGGAGGTGTTATTATATATTATAAGATTGAATGGAAAATCTCCAAGATATTTGAAAAGATTGCAAACTCAAAATATTGGATTATGGCATGTAAAGCGCAGCTTGAGCACACACAAATAATAATAGTCGCAGTATATAGATCT
The DNA here is from genome assembly GCA_963583895.1 of Melanophora roralis. Lineage (NCBI taxonomy): Eukaryota > Metazoa > Arthropoda > Insecta > Diptera > Rhinophoridae > Melanophora > Melanophora roralis. The sequence continues at coordinate 8,606,709 of OY757192.1, forward strand.
CCGAGGGGTTATGAATCTTAATTCTGTGAAATTTTCCAGCAAATATTGGAAGACTTAAACGAAGAAGTATGTAATTTTATTATAACTGGTGATTTTAATATAGATTGGGCAAATAACAACTTTTATAAAAATAAAATCGAAAGCTTATTGAATGATAATGGACTTAAACAAATTGTTAAGGAATTTACACGGGTAACGAACACAACTAGAACTATAATAGACTATGTAATAACAAATAACAAGTACAAAATATCAACACAAAATTGTAATAAAAACAAAATATCAGATCATGAAATAATACAAATTTTTCTAAAAGATGAAAAGAATAATAATAAAAAGGAAAACAATAAAAGTGAGGATAAGTTTAGATATAATAAAGTAATGTTTACGAGACAACTTAGGGCAGTAATAAATTATGAAAAAAATGTAGATGTCAGTCAAAATGTGTTGGTTTTTGATAAATGCCTGGAAGACACAATTCGGAAGTTTACTAGAAATACACCAATAAATACGCAAAATTATGTTAACAAATGGTTTAATAGTGAACTACGTCTAATAAAACAGGACAAATTAGTTAAATACCAAATCGCAAAGTTTGAAAACACAGCTGAAGCATGGTCCAATTACAAATAAATTAGAAATTTATGTAAAGTAAAAATAGAAAACGAAAAATATAAATACATTAACAACAAAATAAATAATGCAAAAGACCAAAAACAAATGTGGAGAGAAATTAAAGACCTGGTTATAAAGAAAAATATAAATGTGATTAAATCTGTGATATTTTATAACGTAGAATATAAAGACAATTACCAAATAGCTACTCATTTTAACAAATACTTTGTAAATAGTGTTAAAATAATAAGAGATTCAATAGAAAATGTGCAATATACAAATAAAATACATATGGTTACCTCACAATTCAGATTCAGTGCAATAACAACTGTAGAGCTTAAGAAAATAATGAGAGAATTAAAAACCAAACCAGACTACTGCAAAATATCAACAAAAATTTTACTTGATAACTGGCACTTGATTGGAGAAAAACTTTTAAAAATTATAAACAAATCACTTGCATCTGGAGATTTCCCTGAAAATTGGAAGGAATCAATGGTTACACAAATAGAAAAAGTTGCAAAAACCAGAAAATGTGAAGAGTTCCGTCCTATTAATACGTTAAAAACCTGCGAAAAAATACTGGAAAAAGTTGTAAAAGACCAGCTTGAAAAATAATTTATCTTATAATTATGTCTATTTATTCGGCTTAAGTTCATTATTAAAAATGTGATAGCTAAGAATGTAAATTTTTATTAAAAATTAAGTAATTCCGATACTAGCCGAGTGTAATGCATTTTCGAAATCAGCTACGATTTCTCGTCAGCACTCTTTCTATTCGGTACTACTGTAAGTTGAATGTTGATTTGTTCTATTTAAACAAACTTTAATTAGAATTTGAATACTGGAATTCTATTCATATTCCTTATTGTTTAGACCGAACTAAATCACATACAACTCTATGTTCTCTTATTCTCATTCTATTTGCATTTATCACTAATTACTTCTATTATTTATTTTTATTTTCATTTTGCTTTTTGGCCATCCATTGGATGACACTAAATTTATTTAATTTTTAAATATTTTTATTTATCATTCTGTTATTCGATTGCTTTCGATAATTTTTCTATTCATAATTTTACACTGAGCCATGTGTTTGTAATACATTTATGTTTATTTATTTGAACCTTTTCTATATATCTTATAATTATGTCTATTTATTCGGCTTAAGTTCATTATTAAAAATGTGATAGCTAAGAATGAAAATTTTTATTAAAAATTAAGTAATTCCGATACTAGCAGAGTGTAATGCATTTTCAAAATCAGCTACGATTTCTCGTCAGCACTCTTTCTATTCGGTACTACTGTAAGTTGAATGTTGATTTGTTCTATTTAAACAAACTTTAATTAGAATTTGAATACTGGAATTCTATTCATATTCCTTATTGTTTAGACCGAACTAAATCACATACAACTCTATGTTCTCTTATTCTCATTCTATTTGCATTTATCACTAGTTACTTCTATTATTTATTATACCCTTCACATAGTGATAGGGTATATATCACTTTGTCATTCCGTTTGTAATTTCTTTATTATTCATTTGCGACCCCATAAAGTATATATATTCTGGATCCTTATAGATAGGGAAGTTGAAATAGCCATGTCCGTCTGTCTGTCTGTCTGTCTGTCTGTCCGTCTGTCCGTCTGTTGAAATCAAGTTTCCGGAGTCAGATAAAAAGATACAGATCAGTAAATGGTGTCAAACGATTACAAATATCCCGCTAACAATCGCTATTTAAAATCAGCAAAATCGGTTTACTATTGACCGAGATATAAGCGAAAACCCAGAGTAACCCATTTTTTTTAGGACAAAATCCGTGCATATATCCCTTTATATCTCAGTAAGTATAATCACTTTTGCCACAAAACTTGGCACGGATACTCCTAAACAAAGGACCTAAATAATGGAAAAAGTTTTTTCCGATAGGACCAGGGGAAGGGGTATTTTTCCTACAATTGCACAAATTTGGTGAAATATTTTATACGCTATATCTCGTAAACTATAACAGCTATCGACTTAAAATGTTTTACAAAAATTAATTGTACCCCAAAGGGCTACACTTTAAAAAAAAATTTTTTTGAGTGGGGGCAAAAAAAGGGGTAGCTCCCATACAAATTAATGATTTGTATGAAATTTCCGATACGCTATATCTCGGAAACTATAACAGATATCGAAATGAAATGTTCTACATAAAGTAATTGGGCAATAAGGGCTACGCCTTAAAGAAAAAATTTTTTGGATGGGGGCAAAAAAAGGGGTAGCTCCCATACAAATTAACGATTTTTATGAAATACCGATACGCTATATCTCGGAAACTATAAAAGATATCGAAATGAAATGTTCTACAAAAAGTAATTGGGCAGGAATGCCTACGCTTTAAAGAAAAAATTTTTTGAGTGGGGGCAAAAAAAGGGGTAGCTCCCATACAAATCGACAATTATTATAAAATATTCGATACGCTATATTTCGGAAACTATAAAAGATATCGAAATGAAATGTTCTGCAAAAAGTAATTGGGCAATAAGGCCTACGCTTTAAAGAAAAATTTTTTTGAGTGGGGGCAAAAAAAGGGGTAGCTCCCATACAAATCGACAATTATTATAAAATATTCGATACGCTATATCTCGGAAACTATAAAAGATATCGAAATAAAATGTTCTACAAAAAGTAATTGGGCAAGAATGCCTACGCTTTAAAGAAAAAAATTTTTGAGTGGGGGCAAAAAAAGGGGTAGCTCCCATACAAATCGACAATTATTATAAAATATTCGATACGCTATATCTCGGAAACTATAAAAGATATCGAAATGAAATGTTTTACATAAAGTAATTGGGCAATAAGGCCTACGCTTTGAAGAAAAATTTTTTTGAGTGGGGTCAAAAAAAGGGGTAGCTCCCATACAAATCGACAATTATTATAAAATATTCGATACGCAATATCTCGGAAACTATAAAAGATATCGAAATGAAATGTTCTACAAAAAGTAATTGGGCAAGAATGCCTACGCTTTAAAGAAAAATTTTTTTGAGTGGCGGCAAAAAAAGGGGTAGCTCCCATACAAATCAACAATTATTATAAAATATTCGATACGCTATATCTCGGAAACTATAACAGATATCGAAATCAAATGTTCTACAAAAAGTAATTGGGCAATAAGGCCTACGCTTTAAAGAAAAAAATTTTTTAATGGGGGCAAAAAAAGGGGTAGCTCCCATACATATTAACAAGTTTTGTTAAATTTTCGATATGCTATATCTTGGAAACTATAACAGATATCGAAATCAAATGTTCTACAAAAAGTGATTGGACATCAAGCGCTACGCTCTGAAAAGAAACATTTTCGGATGGGGGGTGAAGAAGGGGTAGCTCCCATACAAATTAACAATTTTTATAAAATTTTCGATACGCTACTTCTGGAAAACTATTACAGCTATCGGCTTCGAATATTCTACAAAAAGTAATAATCAAATAATTCATACATTTTGGAGAAAAAGTTGGAGAAGAGCGGGTGGACTAGAACATTTAATAAGTTTTATTAACCTTTATATATGAATAATGTCGAAAACTTTTAAAACTCTTGACCTCAAATCTTCTTCATCTATTTATATTATTCATACGAACGTTAAAATTTTGTATATTTTTCTATGGACTTTAAAACTTGCACAAGGTTTTTTATTATATTATTTGCAGTACAAAATTACTCGGCTGGGTATATTTAAAGACCAATGTGAAGGGTATATAAGATTCGGCACAGCCGAATATAGCGCTCTTACTTGTTTTTATTTTCATTTTGCTTTTTGGCCATCCATTGGATGACACTAAATTTATTTAATTTTTAAATATTTTTATTTATCATTCTGTTATTCGATTGCTTTCGATAACTTTTCTATTCATAATTTTACATTGAGCCATGTGTTTGTAATACATTTATGTTTATTTATTTGAACCTTTTCTATATATCTTATAATTATGTCTATTTATTCGGCTTAAGTTCATTATTAAAAATGTGATAGCTAAGAATGGAAATTTTTATTAAAAATTAAGTAATTCCGATACTAGCCGAGTGTAATGCATTTTCGAAATCAGCTACAATTTCTCGTCAGCACTCTTTCTATTCGGTACTACTGTAAGTTGAATGTTGATTTGTTCTATTTAAACAAACTTTAATTAGAATTTGAATACTGGAATTCTATTCATATTCCTTATTGTTTAGACCGAACTAAATCACATACAACTCTATGTTCTCTTATTCTCATTCTATTTGCATTTATCACTAGTTACTTCTATTATTTCTTTTTATTTTCATTTTGCTTTTTGGCCATCCATTGGATGACACTAAATTTATTTAATTTTTAAATATTTTTATTTATCATTCTGTTATTCGATTGCTTTCGATAATTTTTCTATTCATAATTTTACATTGAGCCATGTGTTTGTAATACATTTATGTTTATTTATTTGAACCTTTTCTATATATCTTATAATTATGTCTATTTATTCGGCTTAAGTTCATTATTAAAAATGTGATAGCTAAGAATGGAAATTTTTATTAAAAATTAAGTAATTCCGATACTAGCCGAGTGTAATGCATTTTCGAAATCAGCTACAATTTCTCGTCAGCACTCTTTCTATTCGGTACTACTGTAAGTTGAATGTTGATTTGTTCTATTTAAACAAACTTTAATTAGAATTTGAATACTGGAATTCTATTCATATTCCTTATTGTTTAGACCGAACTAAATCACATACAACTCTATGTTCTCTTATTCTCATTCTATTTGCATTTATCACTAGTTACTTCTATTATTTATTTTTATTTTGCTTTTTGGCCATCCATTGGATGACACTAAATTTATTTAATTTTTAAATATTTTTATTTATCATTCTGTTATTCGATTGCTTTCGATAATTTTTCTATTCATAATTTTACATTGAGCCATGTGTTTGTAATACTTTTATGTTTATTTATTTGAACCTTTTCTATATATCTTATAATTATGTCTATTTATTCGGCTTAAGTTCATTATTCAAAATGTGATAGCTAAGAATGGAAATTTTTATTAAAAATTAAGTAAATGAAAATAAAAATAAATAATAGAAGTAACTAGTGATAAATGCAAATAGAATAAGAAAAAGAGAACATGAACTAAATCACATACAACTCTATGTTCTCTTATTCTCATTCTATTTGCATTTATCACTAGTTACTTCTATTATTTATTTTTATTTTCATTTTGCTTTTTGGCCATCCATTGGATGACACTAAATTTATTTAATTTTTAAATATTTTTATTTATCATTCTGTTATTCGATTGCTTTCGATAATTTTTCTATTCATAATTTTACACTGAGCCATGTGTTTCTAATACATTTATGTTTATTTATTTGAACCTTTTCTATATATCTTATAATTATGTCTATTTATTCGGCTTAAGTTCATTATTAAAAATGTGATAGCTAAGAATGGAAATTTTTATTAAAAATTAAGTAATTCCGATACTAGCCGAGTGTAATGCATTTTCGAAGTCAGCTACGATTTCTCGTCAGCACTCTTTCTATTCGGTACTACTGTAAGTTGAATGTTGATTTGTTCTATTTAAACAAACTTTAATTCGAATTTGAATACTGGAATTCTATTCATATTCCTTATTGTTTAGACCGAACTAAATCACATACAACTCTATGTTCTCTTATTCTCATTCTATTTGCATTTATCACTAGTTACTTCTATTATTTATTTTTATTTTGCTTTTTGGCCATCCATTGGATGACACTAAATTTATTTAATTTTTAAATATTTTTATTTATCATTCTGTTATTCGATTGCTTTCGATAATTTTTCTATTCATAATTTTACATTGAGCCATGTGTTTGTAATACATTTATGTTTGTTTATTTGAACCTTTTCTATATATCTAATAATTATGTCTATTTATTCGGCTTAAGTTCATTATTAAAAATGTGATAGCTAAGAATGGAAATTTTTATTAAAAATTAAGTAATTCCGATACTAGCCGAGTGTAATGCATTTTCGAAATCAGCTACAATTTCTCGTCAGCACTCTTTCTATTCGGTACTACTGTAAGTTGAATGTTGATTTGTTCTATTTAAACAAACTTTAATTAGAATTTGAATACTGGAATTCTATTCATATTCCTTATTGTTTAGACCGAACTAAATCACATACAACTCTATGTTCTCTTATTCTCATTCTATTTGCATTTATCACTAGTTACTTCTATTATTTCTTTTTATTTTCATTTTGCTTTTTGGCCATCCATTGGATGACACTAAATTTATTTAATTTTTAAATATTTTTATTTATCATTCTGTTATTCGATTGCTTTCGATAATTTTTCTATTCATAATTTTACATTGAGCCATGTGTTTGTAATACATTTATGTTTATTTATTTGAACCTTTTCTATATATCTTATAATTATGTCTATTTATTCGGCTTAAGTTCATTATTAAAAATGTGATAGCTAAGAATGGAAATTTTTATTAAAAATTAAGTAATTCCGATACTAGCCGAGTGTAATGCATTTTCGAAATCAGCTACAATTTCTCGTCAGCACTCTTTCTATTCGGTACTACTGTAAGTTGAATGTTGATTTGTTCTATTTAAACAAACTTTAATTAGAATTTGAATACTGGAATTCTATTCATATTCCTTATTGTTTAGACCGAACTAAATCACATACAACTCTATGTTCTCTTATTCTCATTCTATTTGCATTTATCACTAGTTACTTCTATTATTTATTTTTATTTTGCTTTTTGGCCATCCATTGGATGACACTAAATTTATTTAATTTTTAAATATTTTTATTTATCATTCTGTTATTCGATTGCTTTCGATAATTTTTCTATTCATAATTTTACATTGAGCCATGTGTTTGTAATACTTTTATGTTTATTTATTTGAACCTTTTCTATATATCTTATAATTATGTCTATTTATTCGGCTTAAGTTCATTATTCAAAATGTGATAGCTAAGAATGGAAATTTTTATTAAAAATTAAGTAAATGAAAATAAAAATAAATAATAGAAGTAACTAGTGATAAATGCAAATAGAATAAGAAAAAGAGAACATGAACTAAATCACATACAACTCTATGTTCTCTTATTCTCATTCTATTTGCATTTATCACTAGTTACTTCTATTATTTATTTTTATTTTCATTTTGCTTTTTGGCCATCCATTGGATGACACTAAATTTATTTAATTTTTAAATATTTTTATTTATCATTCTGTTATTCGATTGCTTTCGATAATTTTTCTATTCATAATTTTACACTGAGCCATGTGTTTCTAATACATTTATGTTTATTTATTTGAACCTTTTCTATATATCTTATAATTATGTCTATTTATTCGGCTTAAGTTCATTATTAAAAATGTGATAGCTAAGAATGGAAATTTTTATTAAAAATTAAGTAATTCCGATACTAGCCGAGTGTAATGCATTTTCGAAGTCAGCTACGATTTCTCGTCAGCACTCTTTCTATTCGGTACTACTGTAAGTTGAATGTTGATTTGTTCTATTTAAACAAACTTTAATTCGAATTTGAATACTGGAATTCTATTCATATTCCTTATTGTTTAGACCGAACTAAATCACATACAACTCTATGTTCTCTTATTCTCATTCTATTTGCATTTATCACTAGTTACTTCTATTATTTATTTTTATTTTGCTTTTTGGCCATCCATTGGATGACACTAAATTTATTTAATTTTTAAATATTTTTATTTATCATTCTGTTATTCGATTGCTTTCGATAATTTTTCTATTCATAATTTTACATTGAGCCATGTGTTTGTAATACATTTATGTTTGTTTATTTGAACCTTTTCTATATATCTAATAATTATGTCTATTTATTCGGCTTAAGTTCATTATTAAAAATGTGATAGCTAAAAATGGAAATTTTTATTAAAAATTAAGTAAATGAAAATAAAAATAAATAATAGAAGTAACTAGTGATAAATGCAAATAGAATAAGAATAAGAGAACATAGAGTTGTATGTGATTTAGTTCGGTCTAAACAATAAGGAATATGAATAGAATTCCAGTATTCAAATTCTAATTAAAGTTTGTTTAAATAGAACAAATCAACATTCAACTTACAGTAGTACCGAATAGAAAGAGTGCTGACGAGAAATTGTAGCTGATTTCGAAAATGCATTACACTCGGCTAGTATCGGAATTACTTAATTTTTAATAAAAATTTCCATTCTTAGCTATCACATTTTTAATAATGAACTTAAGCCGAATAAATAGACATAATTATAAGATATATAGAAAAGGTTCAAATAAATAAACATAAATGTATTACAAACACATGGCTCAATGTAAAATTATGAATAGAAAAATTATCGAAAGCAATCGAATAACAGAATGATAAATAAAAATATTTAAAAATTAAATAAATTTAGTGTCATCCAATGGATGGCCAAAAAGCAAAATAAAAATAAATAATAGAAGTAACTAGTGATAAATGCAAATAGAATGAGAATAAGAGAACATAGAGTTGTATGTGATTTAGTTCGGTCTAAACAATAAGGAATATGAATAGAATTCCAGTATTCAAATTCGAATTAAAGTTTGTTTAAATAGAACAAATCAACATTCAACTTACAGTAGTACCGAATAGAAAGAGTGCTGACGAGAAATTGTAGCTGATTTCGAAAATGCATTACACTCGGCTAGTATCGGAATTACTTAATTTTTAATAAAAATTTCCATTCTTAGCTATCACATTTTTAATAATGAACTTAAGCCGAATAAATAGACATAATTATAAGATACTAGCTGACCCGGTGAACTTCGTACCACCTACCATTTATTGTATATATGGATTTTTTAAAAAGAGTTCAAAGTTTATTTAGTCAAATAGTTCATTGAAATATATTTATATAGAAAACAAAAGATTACAAAAATAAGGCGTTTCAGGTAAAAGCTGTTAAGAAAGCTATGTATTTTCGTGCATGGGTTATGTTTAGGTTAATTCCCTTCAGTGCAGTACCTTGTGATATACGAAACTTTTCGTTTTGTTATTAGGCGCAAGTAAAAATAAAGCAGATGGTTTGCAGAGACGTGAACATGCAACGTATATTTGGCCATGAGAAAAACATGTATTTTTTTTTTAAATAAAGACTACAAATACTCAAGGATTGTCCTTGTGATTTGTTAATAGTCATTGCGAATGCAAGACGAATAGGAAATTGAATTTGCTTAAACTCAAAAGGCATATCGGTTGGTATCATCGAAATTATCGGTATGAGAACTTCTTCCCCTTTGAATTTTCCTCTTAGCATAATTGCGTGTCTAACACGGACCATCAGTTTCGAATTACCAAATGCGTTCCGTTGCTAAGTTTTGGTTGGTTTAAATTTCGAAGCACGATAACTACCGATCCAACCTTCAGTTGTAAGTTGTGCGGGGGTAAGCCAGGCACATCCAAGGAATTAAGAACTTCAGTTGGATAGTTTGTGGCTTCAATAGATTTAAAAGAATGCAGAGTACCAACGATTTGATTCTGAACTATATAGTTTAAATCATCAACATCTATATTTTTAGCTGCTAAAATTGACCGTTCACTCAACCAGTCATAATTGTTCCCGTTAGCAATTATGTTGGGGAATACTTTCTGGATGAGCTGTTATTTTAATGATACAAAATTACAAAAATTTTGAGGAAACGAAATCAATCCGTTTAATTCGTCGACAGGAGTACGGCCATTACCGATAGTCAACAATTGGTTGGAGAAAGAAATCTTGAGGTGCTAAATCGTTGAGCAATGTAACTTTCATGTTTTCTGTCATCTGCAGTATCTTTGAAAAACGCCACAGACTTGAGGATTTAACGCAAGCATTTTTTTTGATCAGCCGCCGTCGATCTTGGAATGACTGGCAGACAGTAAAATCATTGCACCTCCAAAACATCTTGAGTCACTGCGCAGATATTTTAATGTTCTTTTAAGAGCTTCTATTGCGCGTTTGTGTGCCATTTTGCATTCGTCCCAGATAATGATTTTAAACGCTACTAAAACTTTGGACATGGCGGAGTTTTTCGCAATGTTACATATTGGTTGCTCTATGTTTTGAAGGTTTAATGGCAATTGTAACGCTGAGTAAGCTGTGCGGCATCCTTCTTACAATGTAGCCGCTATTCCAGATGAAGCTACCGCTACAGCAAAGTTGAATCTCGCACGAACAGTGGCTAAAATCAATGACATGACGAATATCTTCCCAGTTCCACCGGGGGCATCTATTGCCTTCAATAATATATCATAGACTTCCTTCTGTTGGAGGTTTAAGAGGGAAACATTAATTTGAACTAATTGGTTCAACTCATGTCGATCGTATTCACGTTCACGCTTCAATTGTCGATTTAGTAGCTAATTCAATTCATGTTCTGGTGCTGGCAGTCTTAACCTGACTAACAAACTGCCGCAAATAAGGTAGCACATGTCTTCAATTAAGAGCAAAGCCCGGTTATGCATCTCCGCATTGACTTTAAGATCTCGATTTCTCGAGCAGACACTATATTGATGTAAAATGTCTTTTGACATATTTGTTCCGCAGGTCACTTAAATTTGACGGGAAGCATGTCGAAATGATAATATCAAATAATGTTCGTATCTGGCTTGGATATGCAGAAATAATTGCTTCAGCGATTGTCGTATCCCAATGGGTATCGTTTTCAAACAAATTGAGTTCTTGACATGCAGCACGAAATGTTGGGCAGACTATACCATAAACATTGCGAAATGCTGCAAATGATGTTGTACCACGAACATTCACCACCAACAACCGCAAATAAAAATATTCATCATTCTTCAAATGAGCTGTATAAATGCAACCAAGAGCATCACTTGAACGCACATCCGAACGCACATCCAGGAACCATAGTGCCTTTCTTTTGACGTTAAAATTTTTTTGAAGAAGCGTTCCAAGTGTAATACCGTGGCATCTCCGAGTAAAGTAAAGTTTGTGAAAACGGATCGCTTTGACAAACAGCAAAGAAACTTGTCAATGTTGTCGCTGGAGGTATTTCAGCACGTTGAACATTATTTGCCGCAGTGAAATATACTCGTTGGCCATTCTCCAGATGCACTTCTAAATGTGCAACAGTGGGATGACATTCGTAAATAGGGAAATAAAATAATATACGCCAAACCGCCTGATTGCACTTCACATATCGCCCAACTTAATAACGCGTAATTTCATCGTTGCCATTGGAGGTTTGGATGCTAAAAACAGCCATATCGCTGCCTTTCGTGACATATTTGCAGATGTACTTGATCGACTTCACTGAATTAGAATATTCAACATTGAAATGTGTCTTAAATAATTTAGAAAGAAGTGGCGAATATGGCACAGTCCAATTGTTGTCAATCACAAAATTGTTTCCTTTTACTTTCCTTGTAATAGTTTGATCGTTGTCATTGGGCGATCAACGCCGATACAGTGGATAACCGTCATTGCCAGTTATAGTTTTCGCTGTCAATTTTCATGGATAATGGTTGGAATACTTGCCGTCGACCATGAATCATATTTGCAATTACAGCATCATGTAGTTCTTGAACTGTTTCGGGATCAGGGATCTCGGCACTCTTAGTATCATCTATTTGGTCTGGTCGAACTTCTCGAGTAACCAAATAAGAATGTGTGCATGCGGTAAGCCTCGTTTTTGCCGCTCTATTGAATATATCCAGCATTGAGTATCTCTGAACACGTATTGCCTAACAATATATATAATCAGCAAACGAATTTTTTTACCTAAACACACACAATTCGCAAAATATTATCCTTAATAGCATGTCAATAACGTTATAAACATGTTTTGTTTGTTTCTTTAATAATTACTGAAAATTGCTGATAAAGCGTGAATAGGAAGGCTGAGCTATCGCATTTTCCATGATGGGAAGCTATTACCAAGAAAACCTTCACAAACTGTTAAGTTTATAATGGCTTCATTATTTTGTAGCCCTATCCGCCACTTGTAAATTTTTTTTTTTTATTTTTTTAAATTTTTATTTTGCTTACCAAAACAATATATAGTAAAAAATTGCGTTAATGACTCGCTAACTGACAGACAGATTCATCATTGCATATCCTAAATGCTTAGGGAAAGATTTGAAATATGTATTGGTTTATTTTGTAGATTCTGAGCTAAAATAAGATAGAATCATAACTTAATTTACGCTCGACAGGTTTCAAAGTTATGAATGCATTTTTCGTACTTTTTTGAATTATTAGACCATTAGAGGCGAAACAGGGTAAAAAATATTTTATAGCCGCTTATATCCATTTTGTACATTCGGAACCGAAAAAGATAAAGAGGGCTCAAGTTATATTTTGAAATTGCGTTCGACAGGTCTCGAAAAAATATGAATATAAAATTTTGATAACTTGGTCCTAAGGGATAAAAAGGGATTAACATTTTATTGGCAATTTTTAGGTTATTTCTGTTACTTTAAAACTAATAATTTAAATTGCGTTCCACTGCTTGTAGAAAAATACGAACACGTTTTCTGAAGTTTTTACAGTAATTGAGACTTATATAAGAAAGTATTTTTGTTGTATGGGAAATGCCATGCCCATTATTCCCTTTTCTCCTAAGTATACTCACCTCAATTATGTATGAGCATAATTAGCATATTAGCACTATAAACATCTTTACAAAGTTTGGAGACTTCAGCTATTACAGTGATTGAGATATGTACAAAAAACTATTTTCGTTGAATGGGAGGTGGCACGCCTATTTATTTCTTCCCGCCCATACAAAGCTCAATTATGTATATTAGCACTATAAACATCCGTACGAAGTTTAGGACTGCAGCTGTTACAGTTACTGAGACATACACAAAAAACTATTTTCGTTGTATGGGAGGTGCCACGCCCATTTATTTCTTCCCGCCCATACAAAGCTCAGTTATGCATATAAGCATCATAAACATCCGTACGAAGTTTGGAGACTTCAGCTATTACAACTATTGAGATATATACTAAAAAAACTATATACTAAAAAAAGTATATTTGTTTTCGCCCATAAACAACTCAATTATGCACATCAGTAAATAACTTACCTATACCAAATTTGGAGACTTCAGCTTTAATAGGTATTGAGGTATGTGAAAAAAACTGTTCAATTTGTATGGGAGGTGCCACGCCCAGTCGGAATTTCAAAAAATAAATAAGCCTAAAACGCATTCCCAGATATCGGGTATGTCTTTTTTTCAAGTTTCATTAAAATCGGTCCAGCCGTTCTTGAGTTATAAGCGGTGTCACTAACAAAAAAAAATTGTTCTTTTATATATAAGACAAGATATAGAAAAGGTTCAAATAAATAAACATAAATGTATTACAAACACATGGCTCAATGTAAAATTATGAATAGAAAAATTATCTAAAGCAATCGAATAACAGAATGATAAATAAAAATATTTAAAAATTAAATAAATTTAGTGTCATCCAATGGATGGCCAAAAAGCAAAATGAAAATAAAAATAAATAATAGAAGTAACTAGTGATAAATGCAAATAGAATGAGAATAAGAGAACATAGAGTTGTATGTGATTTAGTTCGGTCTAAACAATAAGGAATATGAATAGAATTCCAGTATTCAAATTCTAATTAAAGTTTGTTTAAATAGAACAAATCAACATTCAACTTACAGTAGTACCGAATAGAAAGAGTGCTGACGAGAAATCGTAGCTGATTTCGAAAATGCATTACACTCGGCTAGTATCGGAATAACTTAATTTTTAATAAAAATTTCCATTCTTAGCTATCACATTTTTAATAATGAACTTAAGCCGAATAAATAGACATAATTATAAGATATATAGAAAAGGTTCAAATAAATAAACATAAATGTATTACAAACACATGGCTCAATGTAAAATTATGAATAGAAAAATTATCGAAAGCAAACTAATAACAGAATGATAAATAAAAATATTTAAAAATTAAATAAATTTAGTGTCATCCAATGGATGGCCAAAAAGCAAAATGAAAATAAAAATAAATAATAGAAGTAACTAGTGATAAATGCAAATATAATGAGAATAAGAGAACATAGAGTTGTATGTGATTTAGTTCGGTCTACACAATAAGGAATGTGAATAGAATTCCAGTATTCAAATTCTATTTAAAGTTTGTTTAAATAGAACAAATCAACATTCAACTTACAGTAGTACCGAATAGAAAGAGTGCTGACGAGAAATCGTAGCTGACTTCGAAAATGCATTACACTCGGCTAGTATCGGAATTACTTAATTTTTAATAAAAATTTCCATTCTTAGCTATCACATTTTTAATAATGAACTTAAGCCGAATAAATAGACATAATTATAAGATATATAGAAAAGGTTCAAATAAATAAACATAAATGTATTAGAAACACATGGCTCAGTGTAAAATTATGAATAGAAAAATTATCGAAAGCAATCGAATAACAGAATGATAAATAAAAATATTTAAAAATTAAATAAATTTAGTGTCATCCAATGGATGGCCAAAAAGCAAAATGAAAATAAAAATAAATAATAGAAGTAACTAGTGATAAATGCAAATAGAATGAGAATAAGAGAACATAGAGTTGTATGTGATTTAGTTCGGTCTAAACAATAAGGAATATGAATAGAATTCCAGTATTCAAATTCTAATTAAAGTTTGTTTAAGTAGAACAAATCAACATTCAACTTACAGTAGTACCGAATAGAAAGAGTGCTGACGAGAAATCGTAGCTGATTTCGAAAATGCATTACACTCGGCTAGTATCGGAATTACTTAATTTTTAATAAAAATTTACATTCTTAGCTATCACATTTTTAATAATGAACTTAAGCCGAATAAATAGACATAATTATAAGATATATAGAAAAGGTTCAAATAAATAAACATAAATGTATTACAAACACATGGCTCAATGTAAAATTATGAATAGAAAAATTATCTAAAGCAATCGAATAACAGAATGATAAATAAAAATATTTAAAAATTAAATAAATTTAGTGTCATTCAATGGATGGCCAAAAAGCAAAATGAAAATAAAAATAAATAATAGAAGTAACTAGTGATAAATGCAAATAGAATGAGAATAAGAGAACATAGAGTTGTATGTGATTTAGTTCGGTCTAAACAATAAGGAATATGAATTGAATTCCAGTATTCAAATTCTAATTAAAGTTTTTTTAGACGTTTGACGAGAAATCGTAGCTGATTTCGAAAATGCATTACACTCGGCTAGTATCGGAATTACTTAATTTTTAATAAAAATTTCCATTCTTAGCTATCACATTTTTAATAATGAACTTAAGCCAAATAAATAGACATAATTATAAGATATATAGAAAAGGTTCAAATAAATAAACATAAATGTATTACAAAGACATGGCTCAGTGTAAAATTATGAATAGAAAAATTATCGAAAGCAATCGAATAACAGAATGATAAATAAAAATATTTAAAAATTAAATAAATTTAGTGTCATCCAATGGATGGCCAAAAAGCAAAATGAAAATAAAAATAAATAATAGAAGTAACTAGTGATAAATGCAAATAGAATGATAATAAGAGAACATAGAGTTGTATGTGATTTAGTTCGGTCTAAACAATAAGGAATATGAATAGAATTCCAGTATTCAAATTCTAATTAAAGTTTGTTTAAATAGAACAAATCAACATTCAACTTACAGTAGTACTGAATAGAAAGACTGCTGACGAGAAATCGTAGCTGATTTCGAAAATGCATTACACTCGGCTAGTATCGGAATTACTTAATTTTTAATAAAAATTTACATTCTTAGCTATCACATTTTTAATAATGAACTTAAGCCGAATAAATAGACATAATTATAAGATATATAGAAAAGGTTCAAATAAATAAACATAAATGTATTACAAACACATGGCTCAATGTAAAATTATGAATAGAAAAATTATCTAAAGCAATCGAATAACAGAATGATAAATAAAAATATTTAAAAATTAAATAAATTTAGTGTCATCCAATGGATGGCCAAAAAGCAAAATGAAAATAAAAATAAATAATAGAAGTAACTAGTGATAAATGCAAATAGAATGAGAATAAGAGAACATAGAGTTGTATGTGATTTAGTTCGGTCTAAACAATAAGGAATATGAATAGAATTCCAGTATTCAAATTCTAATTAAAGTTTGTTTAAATAGAACAAATTAACATTCAACTTACAGTAGTACCGAATAGAAAGAGTGCTGACGAGAAATCGTAGCTAATTTCGAAATAGCATTACACTCGGCTAGTATCGGAATTACTTAATTTTTAATAAAAATTTCCATTCTTAGCTATCACATTTTTAATAATGAACCTAAGCCGAATAAATAGACATAATTATAAGATATATAGAAAAGGTTCAAATAAATACACATAAATGTATTACAAACACATGGCTCAATGTAAAAATATGAATAGAAAAATTATCGAAAGCAATCGAATAACAGAATGATAAATAAAATATTTAAAAATTAAATAAATTTAGCGTCATCCAATGGATGGCCAAAAAGCAAAATGAAAATAAAAATAAATAATAGAAGTAACTAGTGATAAATGCAAATAGAATGAGAATAAGAGAACTTAGAGTTGCATGTGATTAAGTTCGGTCTAAACAATAAGGAATATGAATAGAATTCTAGTATTCAAATTCTAATTAAATTTCTTTAAATAGAACAAATCAACATTCAACTTACAGTAGTACCGAATAGAAAGAGTGCTGACGAGAAATCGTAGCTGATTTCGAAAATGCATTACACTCGGCTAGTATCGGAATTACTTAATTTTTAATAAAAATTTCCATTCTTAGCTATCACATTTTTAATAATGAACTTAAGCCGAATAAATAGACATAATTATAAGATATATAGAAAAGGTTCAAATAAATAAACATAAATGTATTACAAACACATGGCTCAATGTAAAATTATGAATAGAAAAATTATCGAAAGCAATCGAATAACAGAATGATAAGTAAAATATTTAAAAATTAAATAAATCTAGTGTCATCCAATGGATGGCCAAAAAGCAAAATGAAAATAAAAATAAATAATAGAAGTAACTAGTGATAAATGCAAATAGAATGAGAATAACAGAACATAGAGTTGTATGTGATTTAGTTCGGTCTAAACAATAAGGAATATGAATAGAATTCCAGTATTCAAATTCTAGTTAAAGTTTGTTTAAATAGAACAAGTCAACATTCAACTTACAGTAGTACCGAATAGAAAGAGTGCTGACGAGAAATCGTAGCTGATTTCGAAAATGCATTACACTCGGCTAGTATCGGAATTACTTAATTTTTAATAAAAATTTCCATTCTTAGCTATCACATTTTTAATAATGAACTTAAGCCGAATAAATAGACATAATTATAAGATATATAGAAAAGGTTCAAATAAATAAACATAAATGTATTACAAACACATAGCTCAATGTAAAATTATGAATAGAAAAATTATCGAAAGCAATCGAATAACTGAATGATAAATAAATATATTTAAAAATTAAATAAATTTAGTGTCATCCAATGGATGGCCAAAAAGCAAAATGAAAATAAAAGTAAATAATAGAAGTAACTAGTGATAAATGCAAATAGAATGAGAATAAGAGAACATAGAGTTGTATGTGATTTAGTTCGGTCTAAACAATAAGGAATATGAATAGAATTCCAGTATTCAAATTCTAATTAAAGTTTGTTTAAATATAACAAATCAACATTCAACTTAAAGTAGTACCGAATAGAAAGAGTGCTGACGAGAAATCGTAGCTGATTTCGAAAATGCATTACACTCGGCTAGTATCGGAATTACTTAATTTTTAATAAAAATTTCCATTCTTAGCTATCACATTTTTAATAATGAACTTAAGCCGAATAAATAGACATAATTATAAGATATATAGAAAAGGTTCAAATAAATAAACATAAATGTATTACAAACACATGGCTCAATGTAAAATTATGAATAGAAAAATTATCGAAAGCAATCGAATAACAGAATGATAAATAAAAATATTTAAAAATTAAATAAATTTAGTGTCATCCAATGGATGGCCAAAAAGCAAACTGAAAAAAAAAAAATAATAGAAGTAACTAGTGATAAATGCAAATAGAATGAGAATAAGAGAACATAGAGTTGTATGTGATTTAGTTCGGTCTAAACAATAAGGAATATGAATAGAATTCCAGTATTCAAATTCTTATTAAAGTTTGTTTAGACGTTTGACGAGAAATCGTAGCTGATTTCGAAAATGCATTACACTCGGCTAGTATCGGAATTACTTAATTTTTAATAAAAATTTCCATTCTTAGCTATCACATTTTTAATAATGAACTTAAGCCGAATAAATAGACATAATTATAAGATATATAGAAAAGGTTCAAATAAATAAACATAAATGTATTACAAACACATAGCTCAATGTAAAATTATGAATAGAAAAATTATCGAAAGCAATCGAATAACAGAATGATAAATAAAAATATTTAAAAATTAAATAAATTTAGTGTCATCCAATGGATGGCCAAAAAGCAAAATGAAAATAAAAGTGAATAATAGAAGTAACTAGTGATAAATGCAAATAGAATGAGAATAAGAGAACATAGAGTTGTATGTGATTTGGTTCGGTCTAAACAATAAGGAATATGAATAGAATTCCAGTATTCAAATTCTAATTAAAGTTTGTTTAAATATAACAAATCAACATTCAACTTACAGTAGTACCGAATAGAAAGAGTGCTGACGAGAAATCGTAGCTGATTTCGAAAATGCATTACACTCGGCTAGTATCGGAATTACTTAATTTTTAATAAAAATTTCCATTCTTAGCTATCACATTTTTAATAATGAACTTAAGCCGAATAAATAGACATAATTATAAGATATATAGAAAAGGTTCAAATAAATAAACATAAATGTATTACAAACACATGGCTCAATGTAAAATTATAAATAGAAAAATTATCGAAAGCAATCGAATAACAGAATGATAAATAAAAATATTTAAAAATTAAATAAATTTGGTGTCATCCAATGGATGGCCAAAAAGCAAAATGAAAATAAAAATAAATAATAGAAGTAACTAGTGATAAATGCAAATAGAATGAGAATAAGAGAACATAGAGTTGTATGTGATTTAGTTCGGTCTAAACAATAAGGAATATGAATAGAATTCCAGTATTCAAATTCTAATTAAAGTTTGTTTAAATAGAACAAATCAACATTCAACTTACAGTAGTACCGAATAGAAAGAGTGCTGACGAGAAATCGTAGTTGATTTCGAAAATGCATTACACTCGGCTAGTATCGGAATTACTTAATTTTTAATAAAAATTTCCATTCTTAGCTATCACATTTTTAATAATGAACTTAAGCCGAATAAATAGACATGATTATAAGATATATAGAAAAGGTTCAAATAAATAAACATAAATGTATTACAAACACATGGCTCAATGTAAAATTATGAATAGAAAAATTATCGAAAGCAATCGAATAACAGAATGATAAATAAAAATATTTAAAAATTAAATAAATTTAGTGTCATCCAATGGATGGCCAAAAAGCAAAATTAAAATAAAAATAAATAATAGAAGTAACTAGTGATAAATGCAAATAGAATGAGAATAAGAGAAAATAAAGTTGTATGTGATTTAGTTCGGTCTAAACAATAAGGAATATGAATAGAATTGCAGTATTCAAATTCTAATTAAAGTTTGTTTAAATAGAACAAATCAACATTCAACTTACAGTAGTACCGAATAGAAAGAGTGCTGACGAGAAATCGTAGCTGATTTCGAAAATGCATTACACTCGGCTAGTATCGGAATTACTTAATTTTTAATAAAAATTTCCATTCTTAGCTATCACATTTTTAATAATGAACTTAAGCCGAATAAATAGACATAATTATAAGATATATAGAAAAGGTTCAAATAAATAAACATAAATGTATTAAAAATAATTTATTATTAAAATATCAGTCAGGTTTTAGAAAAAAGTTCTCATGTGAAACAACTGTGAACTATGTAATAAATCGATGGAATAATATTGAAAAAAATCAAAAAATAATGGCAATATTTCTAGACTTTAAACGAGCGTTTGAAACTATCGATAGAGAAATTTTAATACAGAAACTATACATGTACGGTATACGGGAAAAAGAACTAGAATGGTTTAAATCATACTTGGTGAACAGAAAACAAATAACAAAAATTAACGATATAAAATCAAATTCAATTAATAATGATTTCGGTGTTCCACAAGGATCGATTTTGGGCGCTTTGCTATTTATAATATATATAAATGATATGCCAAACGTATTAGACAAATGTGAAATCATATTATATGCTGATGATACTCTTATATATACAGAAGGAGATAGTGGTGAGGAATGTCGCGATAACATGATAAACGATATAAATAATATAAATATATGGTTAAAAAAGAGTAAACTTAAACTCAATGAAAACAAAACAAAAACTATGGAAATAAATTTCGACAGTGAAACAGTATTTAAAATAAATAACGAAGTTATAGAAAAAGTAAATAATATTAAATATCTTGGTTTTATAATAGACAAGGAAATGAAATTCAAAGACCACATAGAATATATTTGTAAAAAAATTAGTAAAAAAATTGGCTTTTTTAAAAGATTAAGAAACAAAATATCTATAATAACCTCCATAAATGTCTATAATACCATAATAAAACCACATTTTGAATTCGGGTCTACAATAATATATACATGCTGCAACGAATCTCAAATAGAAAGACTTCAAAAGTTACAAAACAAGGCAATGCGAACAATTTTAAAATGTAACAGATATGCACATATACGGGTAATGCTTGATATGCTTAAGTGGCTAAATATAAAACAAAGACTGCAACTAAATACGCTGTGCTTTATTCACAAAATTAAGTATGGTAATGCACCTGAATACCTATTTGACCAAATAAAGTACGTCGGCGAAGTACAACCATATGGATTAAGAAATGCAGATAACTTCAGGCTAAGGATGGCTACTACATCATCTATGCAAAGATCGCTATTCCATAAAGGACTCAAATTATTCAATTCTCTTCCAAACGATATAGAAATGGAAACCAATATTAATATATTTTAAAGGGAATGTGTGAATTTTGTTAAAAATAACTTAAATGTTTAAATTTTACATAATGTAACAAACATTTTTATTTTTATTTTATTTATTTATTTTATATTAAATTATAATCAATGTGAAATTTGAAAGTATTAGAAATACTAATAAAGATATACATACACATACATAAAAAAAAAAAAAATCTATAAGGATCCAAAATATACATATATACTTTATGGGGTCGTAAAGGGCGCCCCAGTAGATCAGTGGTAAGTACACGAGTCTACCAGTCTGGGGGTTGTGGGTTTGGTTCCCACCAGGGACCCTGGTAAGTCTGCTTCATTCTTCTGTTCTTTCTTTCTTATCCTTCTCTTAATTTCTTCTTTCCTTCCATCTCAACCTATTCTATTTGCCTCTCCAGGTAACACAAAGGGATCGAATTAAGCGGACGCAAGTGAGCTGTATCCTTTCCTTCAACGGCTGCCTGTAATACCTAACCTAACATGGGGTCGCAAATGGATGATAAAGAAATTACAAACGAAATAACAAACTGATTTATACCTTTATCACTATATAAAGGGTATAAAAATCGAAACGGAATTGGGTGTTCGGAAATCTGTATAAATGTTTTCAAACAAACATGCAGAGAAGTTCTGTTCTCATCTGTTATATTATAACTCAAAAAACGCATTTATAATTGTTGGTAATGCTGTATACTATACTAGTTAAGCCCTTGGTGTGCTTCGCTACCTCAATTATAGTATTATTACCAAAATATGTAAACAAAAGCATTTATATACTTTTTTATTTTACTGGTTGCCCCACATAAGTTTCAACAAATTATAAGCCAGCCCTACTATTTAATTATCATATAAATAAAAGTTGGGAATTTACCAGGCTTATAGTTTTGGAGATGATCAGAAAGCCTTAGTTAGCAAAAATTATTTTACAAACTTCTAAAAAGTACCAAAATATATCTCTAGCCCTTTAGTACTCTTTAGCGCCAAAATTGAAAAATGTTCCAAACACATATCAACATATTTTGGTAACCTGACGAATGCAATTGAAATTATGTTTCTATCTTAATTGGTTTTAAAGTTACAAAAAGTATTAAAACATAATTTTAATAATTTTTTCCCATAGGGTCTAATAATTAAAAAAGGACCCAAAAACGTACTCATATCTTCTAGGCCTGTCTCACCCAATTTGAATTATGTTCCTATCTTTATTGGTTTAAGTCACAGAAAACACCTAAAAAAATTAAAATATATAATTTTAACCCTTTTTTTCCCCTTTCGGCCCAAAATTAAAAAAAAAAAACACTAGACCCTTTTCTGTTTATTTCTTAAGGAAAACGCAAAACTTTTTATATAATGTTTCTATTTTATATACTTTAGAAGATAGTAGGTTACAGATTTTTTCCTTCTTGTCCCCTTTTTATCCCTTTACGGGCCGAACTTTTAAAAATTCACATGTATTCAAACAAACATAAAAAGCTTGACAAGTGTTATAAATTTCATGTATTTAGCTCTACGCGTTTAATCAGTATGGCTATGGTTAATTTTGTTAGGCAATTCATAACCCGACCTTCCCGCACAAAGGGGCGAAGTGTGGGCGTTCCAGGAATAATTTCCAAAACAAGTAGCCTATTGTTCCTTCCAGACTTGAAGTAACTCCCTATAAAAATTTTAAATATATCGATCCACTGGTGTGGCCAGCTATAAAATGCAAACATACATACATACAACCCTTCTTTATATAATAGATATGAATTTAATCTTTAATTGTTTCTAATTTTTACGTTTGAAATCGAAAACTACATCCTCGTTTTTCTCGAAATGGCTTTTTCTAAATTATGACATTGTTTTTGCAAACAAGTAACATATGTGTATATAGAAGGGGTTCCGCCGGCAAGGTATACTACTTTGTTTTGTCGTCATTTTGATAAAAATTAGTATTGACAGTATATACTTGGCAGTCATGAAGTACAGACGTGACAAATTTATTATGGAAAAATATTTGGTAAACCAACGTGTTGTAATCGTCATAATGATTGACGAGGCGCACTTTCATTTGAATGGAAATGTGAATAAACAGAATAGTCGGTTCTGGGCAATGCAAAACCCTAAAATTATTCATTATTAACATGAGGTATCAACACGACAGTGTCACATCGCATACAGCCAGTATTGCAATGAAATTACTACAAGACCACTTTCCACAACAAGTTATTTCAAGAAATGGTGATGTTGATTGGCCTCCATGGTCGCATGATATGACTGCTCGGAACTTTTTTTGTGGGTATATCTGATAAACAAGGTTTGTGCAAACAAAATAGAAATGATGAGCAACTTTAACAAATTATTCGTGATGAAATTAATGAAATACCGCGTGAAATGTGTGAGAATGAAATGAAAATTGTGCTCAAAATGGCTCGCATTTGTGAGGCTAACAGAGGCGAACATTTATCGAATATTGTATTTCATACATTATTGCCGACATTAAATAAAACATTTATCAATGTAAGATCCATTCTATTCCATTTGGTCAAAAATTATAAACAAACAAAGTGGTATACCTTGCCGGCGGACACCCTGTATGTAAGTAAAAAAAATGTTTAATTAATTTTTATTACACACCTTTTGTCAAAACTAATTCCATGATGATAATGAGGACTTTTTAAGCGTTCACGCAACTTCTTCTTGATTTATAGCTGATCCTGTAAGGCGCTTTCGAAAATTTAACCCTTTAATTTTATTATTTAAAATTTGAGAACCATTCTTAGAATGAAATTGCTTTGGGGGTTGTATGGACTTAACATGAATTTTGTTAGGTAAAAATAATTTGGTTAATACTTTTCGTTGTTCGTGCTGTTGATGATGATAATCGGCTGTCTGTGGTGTTGTTATTTGAACTAAATTATGATGATGTTGTGTTTGTTGCTGGTGTTGTAGCTGCTGGTATCGTTGTTGCTTGATAGCAGATGCAAGTGATACATAGGCAGCAGGCGCTTTAAGTAATAAAATACTATTTTTGTTCTCATCAGGTTGAGAAGGAGGCCGCGATGTCGGTGATACGGATAAAGAACATGATGGACATTGCCCAGGTTGTCGCTTCTCTTTCTCAATAACTAGTGCTTTAACAACTGGCATAGGTCGTGCCATCTGGTCAGCCTGATCATTGTAACCGCTCTCACTGATCGATGTTACTAAAGTTTCATAACCAAGACAATTATTCTTTGCAGTGTGTAAGAGACCTTGAGGGATTTTATGTATAAAACCTACATCTTTGTTCGGTTGAATTATTTTATCGGTGTTGTGTGGATCTAAGATCTCTTCAAACTCTCCTTGCATAAGATCATTCAAAATGGGTTGAGACTCTTTAGCACAGTTGGTAATTGGTATACAGGGATATGCTAGCGAGTCGTATGTATTGGAATCGTTATCTGATAAATCTAACTTAAGGTTGACATTTGAAACATTAATATTTTTGCTATTCGCACTAGTGTGATTAGGTTTAAGGACACTTTTGTATTCCATATCATTTGATTCTGTGAAATCAAACTCATTTTTTAAGTATTGCTTGTAGTCCGTATTATGTCACAATACGTCATCTTTTTGTTGTTGGCAGTCATCGATATTATGGTCGCTTAACTCAAAATCGTCATTGACTAAATCCAAATCCATATCTACATCATCATCTAGGTCAAGCGAAGATGAGTGGATATGCGGGGGATGGTGGTGGGAAGGAGATAATTGTAAGTGCATACTACTCATATTATTGGAAATGTTAGAATTACTTTGATGCCCTGAATGACTTTGAAGGTTGCGATTGTGGTTGTTAGAAACAGAACTCGTTTGATATGAAGAACCTTTGCTACTAATGTGTCCGGAGTTATTGCTGTTTCCGTCATCGTCTCGCCACTTATCCATAGATCTACGTCGCGCATTCATAAAAAAGTTTCCAACTGTCGTTGGTTCTAGCCCCAATTGTCTTGCAATGGTTACTTGCATTTCCTTTGAAGGCCTTTTGGTTTCCTAAAATATTACAAAACATATCAGTAAAAGTGAAAAATTTGGGTTCAAAGCAATAAGTAGTTAAATACTAAAAAAACATGTAAGTTTTCATGCACTTATTAAAAATCTGTGTACTGAAGTGAACTGATATATCGCCCCTGGTCAACAATACTGTATTAACTCAAAAACTTCAAAGTGTTCAGGAGAGACAAAAAACTGTTTTCTTAATGCTTAAGGGATTTTCCATTAACAAAAGTTAGGCAATATTTAGAAACCCCATCACTTATTGTATTGCACCACATAACCTTTTTATTTGTTTATTGTTTGGAGATAGAAACGCGATTTTTTTAGCTATTATCATTTTCTTGAATTATTTTTGTTAACAAGAAGTAAATATTTTTAGTTGTGTTTGTTTACATGAAATTTATTGCCGTATTTAATACATTTTATAATTAGAATAACAACATAACTCAAAATACTACTCTTTATAGCTTCAAATAACTCAAAATAATTTTGCTTTCTTGATTCACAGAAATAAAACATTCCACCAGCAAAAAGGTCACAACATCTTATTTGATTAAGAAAGAATAGTCAGAGCTATGAATTTTTAACCATAGGTAGACATAAGTGTTATGTATTGTTTTTTGCCAAAAAGATAAAATAAAAAATTTTTGAGTTAATACAGTATTGTTGAACGAGTGCGATATAAAAAAAGTACTGATTGTACTGATTTTTCAATATAAAATTTTATTTTTTAATTTTTTTTTCTTAAAAATATTGTTAAGCTACCACCAAACTAGATAGTTAATCCAACAAACATACATAAATGCATGAAGTGACCCAGCTGAAGTTTAAACGTTAATTTGACACGAGCGATTATTTTGTGACTGTTTTTTATCTCTCAAAAGATTGCTGTTTGGCTCTTGAAAATGATTCTCTTACGAGTAATTTTGACGATTTCTAAACAAGAAAATCTTTGTTTATGGAGTTTCAAGATAGTTATTAAGCAACAATCTTTCTTAATTTTTTTAATTTATATTTTTTAACAACATTTTGACACTTGTTGCGAGCGCTTTTTTGTAACCAGTGTCGTCGTTTGAACATTCAAACTGATATTTACCAGCCATACGATTAGCTGCAAATTTTTTGAGAATGGTTGGGCCATAATCGCCTTTTGCGTTTTCTTGCATTAAAAAAAGGACTATAAATTTTGTTTAAGTTTCCCTACTAAAAAACTAAATATAAGATATAAAACATAGAAAATAAATATTGCAGATTTATATTAAAATAGTAAACGAACTCGTTTGCTAGTGAATTAATATAAAACCATTTTATGAATCGATTATGTACAGCATCCTAACTTCAGTTGCGTTACCCAGCCGCAACTAAGATTTCTCGTTGCCACATTGTAAAACATTTGTTAATTAATTTTAATTTATTTAATTTATTTAATTTATTTACGTATAAATTCAGTACTACAAGAAAATGTATCTTATAAAACAGTACTGGGTAGATATTGGCATTTAAGTATTAATGTTGCAATATTAACTTACACTATATTAAAGCAATATTTATATTAAAGATACAATTACAATTACAATTAAAATTTATATTAAGTAAATGTTACATTAATTCATTCAAATAATTAAAAACTGCACATTTAAATTGCTTTGCATTGCTTAGTATTTGGATATGGGGGGGAAGTTGGTTCCATAGGCGTAGAGAAAATATAAAAAAAAAGTCTCTCAGATAGTTGCTTCATATATCGTATGGTGTTAATTTTCAGTCCTCTGTTGGACCTTGAAAATTGTAGCCTTCTAAAAAGATATTCCGGTTGTTTAGTGTAGATCGTCTTATGCAGTAATATAAGTGAACGGCATTTTAATAAATTATCAAATGATATGTTATAAACTTTTTTGGAGAACTGCGATATGCTGCTGTATCTGTCACGCTTAAATATATATCGAGCGATGTTGTTAAAGGTAACCTTAAGTTTTTGCTTGCTCCTCGAATCCAGATTAGCGAACAGCTCACACCCATACATTAGTGTTGGAAGTAAGTAGGTTTTTGTCAAGAGCATGCGAATATTAAATGGTGTGAAAAACTGAGTACTCCATAAATTTCGTAACATAGAATAAGTTTTACCACAGATTGAATTAATGTGGTTAGACCAATCAAGTTGTTCATTAAAAATTATTCCCAGATTTTTGGCATGTTGTACAAATTCAATTGTTGAATTCCCGATGAGTAATGGCGGCAAAACAGGTGGCAACTTACGGGTGTTTCCAATTATAATCACTTTGGATTTTCTTGCATTTATGTTTAGTCCATTAGCAGAGGCCCATTTGTATATGCTATCGAGGTCGCTATTAAGCTTGGATAAACAGGAATTAATTTCAGATGGTTGGCAGCTTAAGTTGAGCTGTACATCATCAGCATACATGTGTATATTACAATGATTAATTTGCAAAGGTAAATTATTAGAGTATAGCGCAAATAATAGTGGGCCAAGAATTGAGCCTTGGGGTACCCCTCTTGGTACAGAGCAGACGTTGGAAATTATTAGACCCATATGAACTGATTGGCTTCTGTTAAACAAATATGAAGAAATGAGTTTAACTGCAGATGAGGAAAAATTGTAGAAGTGTTTTAACTTGTGACAGAGTATAGAATGATCAACTGTATCAAACGCTTTTGAATGGTCAAGTAGTACTAGAAACGATATCATATTTTGATCTAATTTTGATCTTAGTTCTTCTGAAACATCAATTAATGCTGTAACACAGCTATGCTTAGGCCGGAAACCAGATTGCCTGTTCGTTAGTAAGCTATTATCATATAATTGTTGACTCATCTGCGTGTGGATTATTTTCTCGAAAATTTTTGATAGGTAGGGTAGAATTGCAATGGGTCTATGACTCCCGTCAGCTTTTGCTATCGGTATTACTTTTGCATGCTTCCACATCGAAGGAAAGTCTGAAGTAGTAATAATTGTGTTAAAGAGATGAGTTATGTGTTGTATTAAGTAGCAAAAAATTAGTTTAACAAATTTAGGATGCACTTCGTCATATCCAACAGAGTCTGATTTAATACTCCTTAAAGCATTTATTACGTCTACTGAAGTGGAGTTTGCAAACTCAAACTGAAATGTACGGTGATGTTCTACGTCTTTATTACCAGTGGCAGTAGTTGATACATAAAAGTTCATATTTGGCTTCGGCATGGGAATGTTTGAAAACTCCTGGTTTAATTGATTGACATCAATCGTGTTATCGGCATTCACATTATTATTAATTATACCCATACTTCGAACTTCTTTCCATTTTTTCTGAGAGTTTAAAGCAGAACTAAACTTAGCTTCATAATATCTACATTTTGCAATTCTAATTTTTGCATTAACTTTTCTTCTACACGATTTAAAATAAGAGTTAAGCTCAGATGTTCAAAATCTCTTCCATCGCTCATATGCAGTGTTTCTTTCATTTATTAACACTTTTATCTCGTTTGAGAACCAGGGTTTTTCTTTTGAATTTGTCTTTATCATCTTAATTCTAACATGCTTTTCATACAAGAGCTGAAGATTGTGATGCAAAAAGAAAACCTGTTCATCTACAGTTGGCATAAAGAATATGTTATTCCATGGTATACTGAGCAAGTCTGCTTCTAGCAATGAGATGTCAATATTCTAAAAGTCTCTAAATGTTATTGTTTGTTGCTGGGCTATAATTTTAAAATCATAAGAGAGGAATATAAGATCGTGTTTGGAGAAAAGTGAGGCAGATAACTGGTCGTAAATCAGGTTATTTGAGTTATCACCGGTAAAAAATAGATCCAGTAAAGTGTTTGCAGTAGCGGTGAAGTGAGTGGGTGTCGTTTGATTTACCAGTAATAAACCAATGGCATTCATGTCTTGCATCAAAGTGTTATCTGTTAAAATGTTTGCGTTAAAATCTCCAGTTAAAATAATATCGGTGTAGTTCAGGGTAAGTGTTGATAAGTGACTTACAAGTGGACTTAGGTCAATGTTTCTATTAGGTCTATATACTGTTCCCAGCAATAACTTCTGGCTTGTATTAGAAATTTCGATAAATAAATATTCCACTTTAGGACCATTTTCACCATTATTTAAGTTTCTACATTTTAAGTTACAACAAATTGGCAACCTCACATAAATTGCTACACCTCCAGCGTGAGAAATCCTGTCTGAGCGAAAGATTCGGTAGCCCTTCAGTTCATAAATATTATCATGAAAATCTGCATGAAACCAAGTTTCGGAAACGCAAATAATATCAACTCCAGATTCTTCAAATGTATAACGAAATTCCTCTATTTTATTGTTGAGACTTTGAGCATTTATATGGCATATTTTAAGTCCAGAGGTTCTTCTGCAAAGTATGCGGATCATAATATTAAGGTTTTCCCGTGGACCATACCCCCAATTATTATCACTTTGATGATTCATTTGGAGAAATAAAAATTAAAAAAGCAATGCAAGCAATATTATTGTTTATATGTATATAAATGCGAATTAACAACAATTTTGACATTAAAGTTTTTAAGGAAGTTTCCAAGTAATGTTGGGATAAAACAGTTTTTAATATTTAATTTGAAAACAAATACATTTAGAAATATTTTAGTTTTGATATTAAAATTGATATGTTGGACACTATATTGCACTATTACGAAAGGAGTTTTTGCGAAAATTTTCCTCGCAAGCCGATTCATCAGGCAAGTTAGAATTAGAAGGACAGAACATCTTGTTTAATGTACTAACATCATCTATGCATTTTGGATCGTTATTTCCAAGTTTTTTGATATACACAAGACCTCGGTTTGTGTACGATGCTGTTATTTTTTTTTTTTTTTTTTGTTTCATATATTTATTATTGAATCTTCGCCTGTGGCGAACTAACAATAAGTGTTCAAATCTTAAAACTAGGTATTTAATATAAGTCCAGCCAGTGCCAGACTAAAATTTAAGTTCTCATATTAATTATCAAGCTTCATATAAGCGCAATAGTATCCCTCCTTTTCAGGCGGGTGTGCCCACTATGTTGCAGGATGTTTCGGGCGAGCGGATTTGGGTGAGCTTCCAGCTTATTTAAATACTTGTCCACATAGTTCAGGATTTCGCATTTAACTAGTGGAACTTGTAGATCCTTGTGGATGTTGCTGTTTTTAACATACCAAGGAGCACCAGTTATCATTCTTAAGATTTTGTTTTGCCTGCGTTGAATTTTTTCTATGTTGGATGCGGAAGCAGTGCCCCATAATTGTATACCGTAGCACCAAATTGGTTTCAAAATCGATTTGTAGAGTAGAAGTTTACAATCAAGACGAAGCACAGAGTTTCTGCCGATTAGCCAATGAATTTGTGTAGCTTTAAGTTTCATTTGCGTCAACTTCGCATCTATATGAGGCTTCCATGTGAGGCGGCGGTCTAGGTGAATACCAAGATATTTTGTCTCGGTTCGTTGAGGCACCATATGGTTGTTAATAAGAATTGGAGAGCACGTTTCTTTGCGTAAGGTAAAAGTTACGTGGGTACATTTTTGTTCATTTATTTTTATTCCCCATAACTTTGCCCATTTTTCAACTTGGGTTACGTGTTGCTGCAATTGGTTTGAGGCCTCTTTAGGGTCTTTATGAATACTAAGAAAAGCAGTATCATCAGCAAATGTCGACGTGTGTGTAAAACTATTGGTTGGCATATCTGCTGTGTAAAGCAAGTACAGAACTGGACCTAGTATACTCCCTTGAGGTACACCAGCCCCTATTGTTTGAGAAGAACTTATTTGGTTTCCCTCTTTGATTTTAAACTGTCGACCGGTTATGTACTTTTCTAGTAGGTTGAAAATATTAGCTGGAAGGTTTAGCTTTAGTTTGTTTAACAGGCCTTCGTGCCATACTTTATCGAAAGCTTGAGAGACATCTATAAAAAGCGCGGAGCAGTACTTTTTTTCCTCGAAAGTTTTTCTTATAACCTGCACCAGTCTGTGAGTTTGTTCTATTGTGCTATGTTGACTTCTAAAGCCAAATTGGTGATCTGGAATGCAGTTGTTTTCATTCAGGATCGGAGTAAGCTTGTTTTTAAGCAGCTTTTCAAACAGTTTTGACAAAGTTGGTAACAAACTTATAGGCCTATAAGACTCCACCTTAGAAGGATCTTTACCAGGCTTAGGAATCATCTTAACTAAGGCAACTTTCCATATTGGTGGAAAATGTTCAAGCCGTATTATGGCATTAAAAATAAAAAGAATTATTCTTTTTGCTGTAAAAGGTAGCTCAATGAGCATTTTGTTGCTTATTTTATCAACGCCAGGAGCTTTTTTATCATTAAGGTTAGAAATAGCTTCTACCACATCTGAATATCGGAAACGTATTTCTATAGGACGTCTAGAAACAACAGGCGGTAATTCCCTCACGTCAGTGCATGTATTAGGAGTGAACACGTTTCTTAAATGGCTTGCGAGCAGATCGCATTTTTCTTCATCATTTCTAGCCCAGGATCCTCTTAGATTGCGCAGTGGTGGTTTTGCGATTACGGGTCTTTTGAGACGACTGGCTGATCGCCATAGAGAATAATTTGTTTGAGGGGTTGCGTCTAGACCTTCCAAATACTTCTTAATTGATGCAATTCTGTGTACCTCCAGCAAGTTTTTTAAGCGATTTGTACACTCTTTAAGCTTCGTTTTAAGTTGGGGCGATCTATGCTGTTGCCATTCTCTTCGCGCTCTCCTTTTTTCAGATAAAAGCTCCTCAACATCGACAGAAAAAATTTTGTTGTATTTGACCTGACGGTATGTTGAAGAAGCATGTTCAACGGCTTTTTTAATGTTTTCATTTAGGATATTTAGGCAATCATCGATTTCTTGGGGAGTTTTTAGTGGTATGTGTTCCGAGCAGTGAGAGCTGATATATTTTTTATATTTTAACCAATTTACTCTTTTTGATAAGAAAAAATCACTAGTTGCTATTTGGTGAGGACTGCAAATAGTGATAATTGTGGGTGAGTGGTCAGAAGATAAATCCAAGGAGGCTTCAGCCTCAATAAGGTCCGGTGATATACCTTTTGCCACGCCAAAATCTATTACGTCTGGAATTTTATTATTGTCCGTTGGCCAATAGGTTGGTTGTCCAGTTGAAATAACGAAAAGTCCTATTTCCGACACTGAGTCATACAAGACACGCCCTCTGGGACTAATTAGGCGGGAGCCCCAGTATGTGTGCTTAGCGTTATAGTCTCCAGCAGCTATGAAGCGGGGACCTAATGATTTGTAGAAACTGTTGTACTGATCCTTCGTTATGGAGAATCTGGGTGGACAGTAAACTGATGAAATAACAAAGTTATGGAAAAATTCATCAATGCAGACGTTCGTAGCTTGGATATAACATTCCGAGAGGCCACCCAACCATTGGTGTTTAATTCTTGATTTGATTAGAATAGCCGAGCCACCACATGATCTATCCCTAGGATCCTTTGAATCGTAAAAAGAATAACCACTAATTTTAAAAGTGCTTCTAGATGTCATATGAGTCTCAGAAATACACATAACATCGATTTTTTGGTTCATCAAGAAAAATTCGAGCTCGTTTTTGTGTTGGCGGATGCCGTTTGCGTTCCAGAAACAAACCCTGAGGCAGTTCATGGTCTTTTAAGCATAGCCTGCAGAAAAGCAGACTGCATTTTTTGCATTTCTTGCATCATGTTGGCCATTTGCGCCATAATCTGCGTAAATTGTGTGACCATATTGTCAATTACGGCTTCCAGGCGGCTAAAATTAGGCCCGGTTGGTTCGCTAGTTGGCACTTCTTGTTGTGTTGTAGGCTGGGTAGACTTACGTGAATTAGGCTGGTTAGACTTTAATGCGGCGGCGTAAGAAACTTGATTTGTAGCTGGTTGTGCCAATGGAGGCATATTTGTAGTTGGTATATTTAAAGGCTGGGGAGGGGCAGGAACTATGTTCGGCTTAGTTGATCGCTTAACTAAATTAAAAACAGGACAACCTCTATAGTTGGCAGTGTGGTTTCCCCCGCAGTTGCTGCATTTCTTTATCCTAGGATCATCTTTTGGCTTGTCGCACTTGGTCGTATCGTGCAGATCCCCACATACTACACAAACAGTAGGCAACTTACAATAAGTTTTAGTGTGGCCATATTCCTGGCAGTTTAAGCACTGTACGGGCCCAGATCGCTTATGTGGCACTTCCACAGTGACTCGTCGGTGCATAATATATTTTAAATCGTAGATGGGGTGAGTTTCACTTTTTTTCAATTTGATATCACCAGGCTCAAGCTCCACTCGGAATAATGGTTGGGGGTGTTTTTCCCTATTTCTCATATTCGATACCGTCCTAACCATAAACCCTTTGTTTAACAAACTGGTCTTGATCTCTTCTGGGTCAACGTTAGAATCAATGCCTTTAATAACTACCTGAAGGCCTTTTGCGGTCTTGAGTTGGTAGGTATAGAAGTTTTTTCTGAGTTTTTCGAGCTCCGAAACCGTGGCGCGGTAGGCGTTTTCATGGTTCACTTGAATTTTTGTCTCAAATATGTTACCGCGTTTAACGTTTGAAACATAAAAGTTATTTTCCCCAATCAAACCGACTAAAAACTTGACGAGAACATTTGAGTTTTTTTCCCTCAAATAAATGGGAGGTGGCTTAAAGGACTTTTTTTCAATAACATGGGCCTCATTATCCTCTTGCAAAATTGCAAAACGATTTTGCGATGAGGTTGGCCTTTCATCGTCTTTTAAAATTTTTGCAGGTTGAGATGCTTCTGCCGATTTAGGGCTCCTTCCCCTTTTAAGAACTGTTACGTACCTGTCCATCCCTACCTGGATCTTAGGAGCACACGCAGAAATTGGGCCCGTAGCACCTTTAGCAGCTGTTGGTGCGACACCAGAACTTGATAAAGAAGACCGCGATGAAGATGGCACCTCGGTATTTTTTTTATAAATTTTAAACAGAGATTGGGCTAAATTTGTCCCTTGTTCAGTACATTTATTTAAATTAGGCACACTTGCACTTAAATTATTTGTATTTGTTTTCGGTTTTGCACTTAAATAGTTTCTATTATATTCAGGGTCTCTAATGTTTTCATTGCTAACGCTTGCTGAGCTTAACACAATGTAAGCATTTCGGCTATTAGGCCCACTGTCACAACGATTACCGTTACTCATTAACCGTTTGGTTTTTTTGTTTTGTTTAGTTTGTTTTTATTTTCGATTCTCACTTATGTCTTGTAGGTATGTATATTAACAAATATTTTTTTTTTGTAACTTATTACAAATATCACCTATTACAAATATGCACTCGCGTAGACACGTCCGTACACTACGAGATTAAGAGAGCAACTCGATGCTGTTATAAGACCTCGTTTTTTTAGGCGATGAGCTTGTAAAAAAATTCGATGATTTTCTGGAGTAAGATTCTCATTGGCCCAAAAAGGAACAGTGCTATCAAATCCAATAATATTTAATCTCAATAAATCTTTTTTTTCTTTGATGTAGGATGTTATCGACTTTAGAACGTAGTTTCGATCATACGGCGAATTAAATTTAATGATAACTGGAGGATCGAAATTTGCCCCAGATTGAGAGTTATTAAAACGTCTATTGTCATTTGCCTGAATTTTAACTCGAAAAATTGTTTTAATGTCCGGTGGGCTTATATGTAGGGCTTGACATAACTGAAGATACATATCAAAAAGATTTTCATTATTATATTTTGGAATATCATTAATTCGAATGTCACAGGCCACTATTTTGTTCTCTTGTTTTCTAGCACAACTTTTTAGGTAGGCTATTTCCCTTTTTAGTTCTTCCGTTTCGTTAGCAAGATCAGTTACTTTAACAGTTGCCATTTCTTTAATTTCATTCACAGCTTTTTCTAGTGATATTACTTTTCCTGCTAACTCGCTCAAATCGTTTTTTGAAAGGTTCAACCTTTTGTCTAGTTCATCTAGGAGGCGCTGCTCACATTCACGAAACATATTCTGTATTGTAGTTTGCAACTTATTTGTAAGTTTTTCGAAACGATTGTCCATGACTTGGACTAGCTTTAGTGGTGAATCAGTATTTGACAGGCGGAATGATTTTGGTGTGTTTTCAGCAAAGGAGTCCTGAATGACTTCCTTTAATCTTCGTTGCGTAGGTAAATTTACAGTCTCCATATTTGTCTC
Organism: Melanophora roralis; assembly: GCA_963583895.1. NCBI lineage: Eukaryota > Metazoa > Arthropoda > Insecta > Diptera > Rhinophoridae > Melanophora > Melanophora roralis. Next base: position 8,642,681 of record OY757192.1, read on the forward strand.
AGAAATTTTTATGTTATGTTTTTTAGTTGTTTTTAAATTTGACAACAGTTGGCATCTGTAATATAATTTCGGCAGCCAGCAACTGAACTAAAATATCGTTTTTTTCTCATATTTTTATTATTGAATCTCTGCTTTGGCGAACTAACAATAAGTATTCAAATCTTAAAACTATTTAATTTTTATTAGACCAGCCAGTGCCAGACTGAAATTCAAGTTCTCATAATAAAATTATTTATTTTTTAGTTTCATCTAAGTGCAATAGTATCCCTTCTTTTCAGACGAGTGTGTCCACTATGTTGCAAAATGTTTCGAGCGAGCGGTTTGGATGTGTTTCCAGCTTGTTTAATCACTTGTCCACATAATTAAAAATTTCGTATTTAACTAGTGGAACTTGCTGATCTTTGTGTATGTTGCTGTTTTTAATATACCAAGGAGCACCAGTTATTATTCTTAGGATTTTATTTTGACGGCGTTGAATTCTTTCAATGTTGGAGGCGGAAGCAGTGCCCCATAATTGTATCCCGTAGCACCAAGTTGGTTAAAAATTGAGTTGTAAAGTAAAAGTTAACAATCAAGGCGTAGTACAGAGTTTCTACCGATTAGCCAGTGGATTTGGGCCGTTTTAAGTTTCATCTGTGTCAACTTCGCTATTTGTGTTTTCCATTTGAGGCGGCGATCCAGGTGAATGCCAAGATATGCCGTCTTAATTCGTTGAGGCACCGTATGGTTGTTAATAAGAATTGGGGGGCACGTTTCCTTGCGTAACGTAAAAGTAACGTGGGTGCATTTTTGTTCATTTATTTTTATTCCCCACAACTTTCCCCATTTTTCTACTTGGGATACGTGATGTTGAAGTTGTTTTGAGGCCTCTTTAGGGTCTTTATGAATACTGAGAAAGGTGGTATCATCAAATGTCGACATATGAGTAAGATTGTTTGTGGGCATATCTGCTGTGTAAAGCAAGCACAGAATTGGACCTTGTGTACTCCCTTGAGGTACACCAGCCCCTATTGGTTGAGAAGAACTTATTTGGTTTTCCTCTTTAATCAGAAATTGTCGGCCGGCTATGTATATTTCTAAAAGGTTGAAAATATTAGATGGAAGGTTGAGCTTTAATTTGTTTAACAGGCCTTCATGCCATACTTTGTCGAACGCTTGAGAGACATCTATAAAGAGCGCGGAGCAGTATTTCTTTTCCTCAAAGGCTTTTCTTACAACCTGTACCAATCTGTGGGTTTGTTCGGTGGTACTATGTTGATTTCTAAATCCAAATTGGTGATCTGGAATGCAGTTATTTTCATTCAGAATCGGAGTCAGCTTGTTTTTAAGCGATTTCTCAAAAAATTTGGACATAGCTGGTAACAGACTTATAGGCCTGTAAGACTCCACCTTTTAAAGATCTTTTTCCGGCTTAGGAATCACCTTTATCAAGGCAACTTTCCATACTGGCAGGAAATGTTCGAGCCGTAATATGGAGTTAAAAATAAAAATAATTATTCATTTTGCTGTGCAAGGCAGCTCCAAAAGCATTTTGTTGCTGATTTTATCAATGCCAGGAGTTTTGTTAGCATTCAAATTATTGATAGCCTCTACGACATCTGACAACTGAAAACGTATTTCCATAGGACATCTAGCAACATGTCAGTGCATGCATTTGTTAAATGACTTGCGAGCAGATCACATTTTTATTCATCACTCCTTGCCCAGGATCCTCTCAGATGACGTAGTGGTGGTTTCACGATAACGGGTCTTTCAAGATATTTAGCTGATCGCTATAGTGAATAATTCATCTGTGAAGTCGAGTCTAGACCTTCGAGATGCCAATCGGTGAACCTCTAGCAAATTTTTCAATTAGTTTGTAAATTCCTTCAACTTGGCTTTAAGTTGGGGTGATCTGTGCTTTTGCCATTCTCTTGGGCTCTTCTTTTTTCAGATAAAAGCTGTTGCACATCGGTTAAAAAAATTTAGTTGTATTTTGTCTGAAAATATTAAGAAGAAGCATGATCAACGGCTTTTCTCATGTTCTCATTAAGGCTGCTCAGACAATCATCGATGTCTTCGGGAGTTTTTAGCGGTTTGTTTTACGAGCAGTGGGTGCTGACAAATTTTTTGTATTTGTGTTTATGTATTAACTCTTTTAAATGAAAAAATATCACTAGTTGGTATTTGATGAGGACTAAAAATAGTGATTATAGTGGGAGAGTGGTCTGAAGATAAATCCAACGAGGCTTGAGCTTCGGTAAGTTCCGGGGATATACCTTTTGTTTTGCCAAAATCGATAACGTCTGGAATTTTATTGTGACCAGTTGGCTAATATGTCGGTTGTCCAGATGAAATAACGTTAAGCCCCACTTCAGATACGGAATCAAACAAAACACGACCCCTGGGACTTATTAGGCGAGAGCCCCAGTACGTGTGCTTAACGTTTTAGTCTCCAGCAGCTATGAAGCGGGGCCCTAAAGATTTGTAAACACTAATGAACGTATCCTTTGTTATGGAGAACCTGGGTGGACAATACATTGAAGAAATAACTAAGCCATGGAAAAATTCATCAACGCAAACGCTTATTGCTTGTACATAACATTCGGAGAGACCACCCATCCATTGATGTTTTATTCTCGATTTGATTATTATAGCAGATCAACCACATGATCTTTTTTTTCCGCCTTAACCGCGGAAATAGCTTAAGCGACACAATTTTCAAAAAACGTTTTTTTCGATAAATTTTTTCACTGAAATCACTCGCATCATCTCTTAAAATTGCGTTGTCATACAATGTACCGTTACGAATTTACAGCAAAAACAATTTTATGAGTTTTAGTTTTATTTATTAGTTGAACTATTTATTTTAAGACAATTTTATTTTCTTTATCAGGCTCAAGTTCAATACTATATTAAATTCTCATTTATTTGCAAATGAAGAAATTAATATTTTTAGTTTTCACTACTTTATTAGCGCTAGTTAAGAAAGGAAATTTTATTGAAAAAACAAGATTTTTACCGATACTAGTCGAGTAGAATGCATTTTCGAAAAACAGCTACGATTTTCATCATCAGTACTCTTTGTTCGGTTGTTAGTTATTAATTTGGTTGTAAACATCAGCCATTTAACCCACTGATCCATGTGGCGAGGGGAGTCGGCACGAAGTTTTTTCCACTTAAACTAACTAAACCAAAGCTTTTTCTTTTTTCCATTTCTTATTACTAATGCCATCTCTATTTAAGTTTTAACACTAATTAGCGTAGTGTAGCCTTAACCATCTATCAGATGGTATTAAGAAGCTACCATATTTTTTATATGTATAATTTTTCAAATTGTTATATATCACCGTGCCATGTGTGCTCTATGAGTTTTAGTTTTATTTATTAGTTGAACTATTTCTGTGGACATTTGACAAAACGTCTTCTCTCGAAATAGGACAATTTTCAAAGATTTTTATAGTAAATATAGAATTTTTTTGTCCGTCTTTTGCTCTAATCCCCGCATTTCTATGATCTTTGGAACGCAAGATATGGAGTCTACAAATCGACTTCTTTCAGATTTCCCCCCAATTTCGATTTGACAAAACGACTTCTTTCAGAGAATTAAGAATCATTTAAAAATTCATAAGAAAAAACTGATAACAGTCGTTTGACAAAACAGCTTGTCTCCATTTATAGCCTGTTTAACGATGTCGAACGAAAACCTATACGAATGAAAGCTAGTCACTCGCTTTCGAATAAATTTGGGTTTACGTATTTCGACAACTATCGTTCGCCTTTACTGACAGGTTCGTTTTCAACAGAGAAAAATATAAATAGTAAAATTTTTTTTTGAGTGGGGGCAAAAAAAGGGGTAGCTCCCATACAAATCCACAATTATTATAAAATATTCGATACGCTATATCTCGGAAACTATAAAAGATATCGAAATGAAATGTTTTACAAAAAGTAATTGGGCAATAAGGCCTACGCTATAAAGAATAATTTTTTTGCATGGCGGCAAAAAAAGGGGTAGCTCCCATACAAATTAACAAATTTTATGAAATATTCGATACGCTATATCTCGGAAACTATAACAGATATCGAAATCAAATGTTCTACAAAAAGTAATTGGGCAATAAGGCCTACGCTATTAAGAAAAATTTTTTTGAGTGGGGGCAAAAAAAGGGGTAGCTCCCATACAAATTAACAAATTTTATGAAACATTCGATACGCTATATCTCGGAAACTATAAAAGATATCGAAATGAAATGTTCTACAAAAAGTAATTGGGCAAGAATGGCTACGCTTTAAAGAAAAAATGTTTTGAGTGGGGGCAAAAAAAGGGGTAGCTCCCATGCAAATTAACGATTTGTATGAAATTTTCGATACGCTATATCTCGGAAACTATAACAGATATCGAAATCAAATGTTATACAAAAAGTATTTGGACAACAAGGCCTACGCTTTAAAGAAAAAAATTTTTGAGTGGGGGCAAAAAAAGGGGTAGCTCCCATACATATTAACAATTTTTGTTAAATTTTCGATATGCTATATCTTGGAAACTATAACAGATATCGAAATCAAATGTTCTACAAAAAGTGATTGGACATCAAGGTCTACGCTCTGAAGAAAAACATTTTCGGATGGGGGGTGAAGAAGGGGTAGCTCCCATACAAATTAACAATTTTTATAAAATTTTCGATACGCTACTTCTGGAAAACTATTACAGCTATCGACTTCTAATATTCTACAAAAAGTAATAATCAAATAATTCATACATTTTGGAGAAAAAGTTGGAGGAGAGCAGGGGGACTAGAACATTTAATAAGTTTTATTAACCTTTAAATATGAATAATGTCGAAAACTTTTAAAACTCTTGACCTCAAACTTTCCTCATCTATTTATATTATTCATACGAACGTTAAAATTTTGTATATTTTTCTATAGACTTTAAAACTTGCACAAGGTTTTTTATTATATTATTTGCAGTACAAAATTACTCGGCTGGGTATATTTAAAGACCAATGTGAGGGCATATAAGATTCGGCACAGCCGAATATGGCGCTCTTACTTGTTTTTTGTGATTTTTTTGGGCGAAATGGACGCAATAAGTAAAAAAAATAAGGTAAGTTTATTATTATTGTTAGAAAAAAATATGTATTTATTACTTTGGGTATTTTAGAGAGACTTAAATTGGTCGCCAGATGAAAAATTGTTGTACTTTTCAAGTATGTAAATAATGAAATGAAATCAATCAGCTGTTCTGTAAATGTATGTGTTAGTTGACACTTAGTTACAGCCCATAATTAAGTTAAAACTTGTCGTGCTGAGAGTAATGAACTAAGAATAACTTAAATACGTACTTAAAAAAGTTTACACTTAGATATCATTTCTGAATATGCGCCAATGTAAACATTATCAAAATTTTTTTGCAGATTATCTTTAGATCATATATGAATGTTCAACATTAGTTTACAATCGTGTGTTTCTTACGGTACTTCGTGAATATGTATTTAGCCCGCACGCAACACTCACACCAGATAATCAGGAAACAAAAATACATTAAAAGAGATATTATCAGTTATTTTTTGGTTAATTTAATGGTAATTAGTTATTTTTGTTTACAAACTCTTACAAGTGGTCTTAAATTAGTTAAAAATTCGGCATAATTGACATCACTGAAAACATTTCATAATTAAAACTTACAAAATTTTTGTAGATTTTTTTAAAAATCAAATTTCATTTAATTTTTACTTTAAACAATATGATGTTTTAACCAATAACCCTTGAGAACATGTTTAGCTTATAGTTTTTAGCATTTTAATACACAGTGGTCTTTAATTTACATCAAAAACTACATACTTTTATGGCACTCGAAAGCAAAATAACATGTGACTGATTTTGACATTTACGTTCGCATATTTAGCTTGCGTTCGACTTAGGTAAACCCAATTTTGTATGAAAATGCTTTTGTTTTCGTTCGACTTGTCTTTCGAGTGAACGTTCGCTTAAAGTATAGTTAGGTAAACCGAAATCAGTTTTCTTTCGCTTAGCATGCGAACGAAAGTATTCGTTCGACATCGGTAAACAGGCTATTAGTTTTCCCACGTTTCTACCAATTCCTTTTTTACAAAACAACTACTTTTGAAAGAAGTCGTTTTGTGAGAAGCAAAGTTTGAAAAAATGCCCACTTGACTAGAACAAGTTGATGTATTAATCAGTTGGCCACCGAAATTCCTTGCGACAAAACGTCTTTTATCAAAAGAAGTTAATTTTAAAAAACGAAAGTGTTAGAAAAGTTAAGTCTTATCTTAACACAAGTGTTTTCCTAAAACCAAAAAAGGGGAAAAGAAGCTGTTTTTTTAAGAATAAATTAAAACTTGTGTAAATTAACCAAGGTAAAAAAGTAGCGACTATGGCCGATTTCGAAGCAAGTAACGAGGCTAAGAGCTTAGAAAATGTCGAAAGTGATGAGGATGTTTTTCACGAAACGGATTTCGATGATTTTGATTATATTCCGTCAGAAGATTCACATCTGAATACAACATCGGAGAGCATTAGAGATATGGCGGCTATATTAGAATCCAATCTCAGCGAGTCAGACTTGCCACAGTGTAGCAAAAAACAATGCGTTGATGTACCTACAACATCAAAAAGCTTAAATAAATTAAATAAAAATTTAGGAAAAGAATACTACACATATCGGAATAAAAAAGTACCCGAAAAGACATTTGATCCAATAGGGCAGTGCAAAAAAATGTGTCACAACAAAATTACTTCTCAGCAACAAGAAGAAATATTTAAAAGATACTGGAATCTGGGTGATTATAATAAGCGTCGTCATTACATATCCAGCATGATCGATATTCAAATGAAGAAATCCGAGACTTTAATGAAAGCATCGATTCCCCGGAATCGGCAATATGTTTATTTGTACCACTTCGAGAAAGATGGACAGAGAAATCGTGTGTGTAAAAGGTGTTTTTTAAAAATATTTGGAGAAACGGACTCGAGCATTAAAACCGTAAATAGGCATAAAATAAATCAACTATTTGGTGGGCTCGTACCGGATGACCTACGTGGCCAACATGAGCCACACCACAAGCTGCCGATTCAAAAATACAATGAAGTTATAGAACACATAAATAGTATTCCCAAGTATGAAAGCCATTATAGTCGTCGTCATACAACTCAACTATATTTTCAAAGCGGTCTTAATTTTGCAACTTTATATTCGTTGTATAGAGAAAAATACTCTGGTAACGTATCAGAAACTAAATATAGAGACATTTTTCAAAAATTGAATATTAAATTTAAGAAGCCGCAGCTAGATCTTTGTAATACGTGTGAAACACTTAAATCAAAAATTGCAAACGCATTGGATGACGACGAAAAGGTTCAGCATAAAATGCAACAAAAGAAACACCACGATGATGCAGACTTTGCTTATGAGTGTAAGAAAAATGACAAAGAACTTGCATTACGTGATTCAAGTGTAAAAATGTTTAGTTTTGATTTGCAACAGTGTTTGCCAACTCCATATTTGCGTGCGTCTATGTTTTTCTATAAGCGACCACTATGGACTTTTAATTTAACGGTCTATGATGGTGCGACGAAGAAAGCTCAATGTTATTTGTGGAATGAAACTATTGCAAAACGGGGAGCAAACGATATTGGGTCTTGCCTTTTGAAATGCTTATTGAGTTTACCTAATACAATTCGTCACGTCATTTTGTACAGCGACTCCTGTCCAGGACAAAATCGTAACTCATACATTTGTACAATGTTTCAACAAGTTTTAGAAGAGCACAAAAGCATTGAAGTGATTGACCATAAATTTCTAGTTGTAGGTCATACACATCTCGAATGTGACACAGTGCATGCGCAAATTGAAAAAAAGAAGAAGAATTCTACTTTTTCAATATTCCACACACACGACTGGGCAAATCTTATATCGGCTACAAGCAATAAATATATTACTCACGAATTAAGCCAAAAGGATTTCTTTGATTTTAAATCTCTAATGAAAAATAAGTACACATGGAGAACATGCAATATTTCAGGTATTTCTTATGATAATTTTATTTATTAAATAATTAATATTAGTTTTTATAACTTTTTCAGGTGAAAAATTCGAGTGGAAAGGGGTTCGTTGGATGCGTCATGAGAAAAGTAAACCTGGAGTTCTGCAGTACAAATCATCACTGTATTCAGAAGAAGATTTTAAGCAGCTAGATATTAACTCTCGTCGTCAGAAGGTCCCGACTCCAAAATTAGTTGCAAGTTACACGTCTCCATTGGCAATATCACAGAACAAAAAACGGGATTTATTGGATATGCTGCCACTGATTAGTACGCATCTGCACAGTTTTTATCAAAACATCAAATCCGAAGGAGAACGTTCTTTTGAAATTGATCCTGATCTTGAAGAAGAAGAAACTAAATACTTATACGTGTAAAAAGTGCTAAATATTGATTTTTACTGTTTACTTGTAATAATTTTATTTTACTCTTTTCTTTAAAAGTGAATTTTTATGTTTTATTGAAAAGTTTATTATTCTTAACCAAAAATTTTTATTATTATAAGTTTTTTTTTTTCATTATTTGCATATTTTAACGAAAAAGTGAAGTTTTCTTTTTTAATAAAACCGAAATATTTTTTCCAGATCAACCTCTTTCAACCTTTTTTTCATATTCCATTTTAACAAAACAACTCGTCTTGACTTAAGCGATTAAGATCATTTTCTGATTTACTCAAAACAATTTTGATAAAACGACTTGTATGGTAGAAGCTAATTTTTTTTGTTTTAAATCTATTCGACAAAAAGTCCTTGAATAATTTTTTGTCGTTTTGAAGAAAACTATTGATTTTACGAGGAAAAAAAGGTTCGCAAATTGTTAATTAAGTATTTGTGTATAATATTCAAGTTCAAAATTTCTTTAATTTTATAAGCAATAACTTCCATTTTCGGTTTTAACTGTTTTTTCGCTCTACTGAAAAGTTGTTGATTTAAAAAGAAGACGTTTTGTCAAATGTCCACAGATTTGTTTTAAGACAACTTTATTTTCTTTATCAGGCTCAAGTTCAATACTATACTAAATTCTCATTTATTTGCAAATGAAGAAATTAATATTTTTAGTTTTCACTACTTTATTAGCGTTAGTTAAGAAAGGAAATTTTATTGAAAAAACAAGATTTTTACTTCGTGCCGACTCACCTCTAGTATCGGTAAAAATCTTGTTTTTTCAATAAAATTTCCTTTCTTAACTAACGCTTATAAAGTAGTGAAAACTAAAAATATTAATTTCTTCATTTGCAAATAAATGAGAATTTAGTATAGTATTGAACTTGAGCCTGATAAAGAAAATAAAATTGTCTAAAAACAATTTTAGCTTAAGCGCATATTGATAGTTTGTTTATATTTTGTGTGACAGCGGTTTGTCGCTTAAGCTAAAATTGTACGTAATAATAAAAAGGAACAAAACCCTATTTGTCTTTAGTAACATGACAGAGGTTTTGGTAAATAGTTATTATAATAAAAAACATATTATGTTCGTTGAAATAATAAAAATTTTTTATTGGTTTAACAAACGATTTCGTTATAGAAGTGTAATGAGCATGGCCTTGTTTCATATAGCGATTCAGACACATGTTTTGAAAAAGAGGTTGTAATGAAATTGCAACTCTTGTCTATAAATATTTAAGACTTTTCTATGAAAGAAAAACTTGTTTATCAGTTTTTACTGCGACAGCTGTGCGGGACAAACTCGCAACAGAGCTATACTTGCGACAATAATGTATTTTGTTAGCAATTCAATTTACATTAAAGCTATAAAAATAACTTATTTATTACCCGGCCATACAATGATGCCACCATCGAATCTTTTATACGCAATAGAACAATTGGGGCACCAAGTGAATAGTATACATTAATATCTAATGAACGGACTAATGCAAAAGAATACAACTGCGTTGAAATAAATTACTCCGAATTCAAAGATTGGAAAAAATTTGCATGGGTAATGCTTCCTTACGCCATGAAAATTTCCTTTAAAAAATTACGTTCTGCTTTGTTTGAAAAAATAACCCTATTATAGGCCTTAAATATGGCTATTTCGAAGATAATGAAATAAAAAATTGTAATGTAAATTCGATTTCGCGGTCCAGACGAAACGCTGAATTGCTCGTAAAGGGATCAGCAAAATTATATGCAAGCCCGTTAAAAATATCTTCAGCAAAATACAGGGACCTCAAAACACTATGTGACAATAAAACCATACCTGAAAGATTCCATAACGAATTTTTAAATCTACACCATGATCAATAAAAGATATTTTGCCTGAAACCGATCAAGAAGACGATTCGTCCTAAAAGCAAAATATCAATTCGTATATTTTTACTAAGAAATTTTTTTGTTTTTTCTTTTTTTTAAGCTTTTGATATTAACTGAATCTGAATATATTTAAGTTTGTTTTTCTAATTTTTTGCTAATAAAAGTTCAAATTTAGCTAAGAATGTTTGTAAATGCATATTTTTATTTTATATACCAAAAATAATGTTCTTAAAATATAGAACCATATAAACAAATCACGAAAATGCAAAAAAATGTAAAATTACAATATACAAAAGAATTTCTCGTCATTAAAGTATTTTATCTCAACCGACATATTCGTTATCAGTAGGTCATCAGAGAAACAGCAATAGGTCTGTCTGCGTACACATATTTTGCATCATTTTGGGCAAAATGTTACAAAATCTTGCAAAATGTTGTCTGCGTACTCCAAATCTCTTGCAGCGAGAGAGCCAAAAAGAAAATTTTTTGAAAGTTGGAAGTAAGAGAACTTGCAAAATGTTACTGGAGAAATTTCTTCTTGCAAGATTTTGCAACTAGTTTGAACAGCTGTTTTTATTTACTAATTGAATGAAACAATTTTTGTGAAACGAAAATAAAAATTGAAATTTAACAATAGTTAGAATTGTGTTGATTTTTAACGTTTATAAAAAATTATAATAAACATAACATTTTACTTGATGCTAGAAACGTCCAAATATACAATATGCTAAAATTCGTTTGCTTTGTTATTTGAATTGTTTACACACCGTTCAGCTGCTTTCTTGCAAGATTTTACTGGATACTGTCTGCGTACTTTTTGATATATTTTTAGCCGACAGAGTAAAATTGGTCTTACTCTCCCAAAAAAATTTACTGAGTATTTGCTACTGGAAAAGTACGCAGACAGACCTAATATCAGCTTAAGCGCCAAAAACCCGTTATTCTCGCTGGTTTTTGAAAAAAAATTGATTAATTTCATGCATTGGATAAAAAGAAATGTTTATTCAAAATTTGGTTTCTTTAACTTGATTTACACAAGACATAATATAAAAAAACTTTCTCCTGTAAAATTTCATTTCTGTCGCTCAAGCTTTTTCCGCGGTTAAGGCACGATATATTTTATTATTGAATCTTCGCTTAGGCGAACTAACAATAAGTATTCAAATCTTAAAACTAAGTAATTAATACTAGTCCAGTCAGTACAAGACTAAAATTTAAGTTCTCACAACAAAATTAACTAATTTTAAAGGTTTCAGCTGAGAGCAATAGTATCTCTCCTTTTAAGGTGGGTGTGACCACTGTGTTGCAGGATGCTTCGAGCGAGCGCATTTGGATGTGTTTCCAGCTTATTTAAGTACATGTCCACATAGTTTAGGATTTCGCATTTTACAAGTGGAACTTCTCGATCCTTGTGGATGTTGCTGTTTTTAATATACCAAGGAGCACCAGTTATCATTCTTAGAATTTTGTTTTGACGGCGTTGGATTTTTTCGATGTTAGAGGCGGAATCAGTGCCCCATAATTGTATACCGTAGCACCAAATTGGTTTTAAAATTGAGTTGTAGAGTAGAAGCTTACAATCAAGATGTAGCACAGAGTTTCTACCAATTAGCCAGTGTATTTGAGCAGCTTTAAGTTTCATTTGCGTCAGCTTCGCATCTATATGAGGCTTCCATGTAAGGCGGCGATCTAGGTGAATACCAAGATATTTTGTCTCATATCGTTGAGGCACCATATGGTTGTTGATAGTGATTGGAGGACACGTTTCTTTGCGTAAGGTAAAAGTTACGTGAGTACATTTTTGTTCATTTATCTTAATTCCCCATAACTTTGCCCATTTTTCAACTTGGGTTACGTGTTGTTGCAGCTGGTTCGAAGGATCTTTAGGGTCTTTGTGAATACTAAGAAAAGCAGTGTCGTCAGCAAATGTCGACGTGTGTGTGAAACTATTGGTTGGCATATCTGCCGTGTAAAGCATGTACAAAACTGGACCTAGTATACTGCCTTGAGGTACACCAGCCCCTATTGGTTGAGAAGAACTTATTTGGTTTCCCTCTTTGATCATAAATTGTCGACCGATTATGTATTTTTCTAAAAGGTTGAAAATATAAGCTGAAAGGTTGAGCTTTAGTTTGTTTAAAAGGCCTTCATGCCATACTTTGTCGAAAGCTTGCGAGGCATCGATAAAAAGCCCCGAGCAGTACTTCTTTTCCTCAAAGGCTTTTCTTATAACCTGTACCAACCTGTGAGTTTGTTCGATGTTGTTGACTTCTAAAGCCGAATTGGTGATTTGGAATGCAGTTGTTGTCACTCAGGATCGGATTAAGCTTGTTTTTTAGCAGTTTTTCGAACAACTTGGACATTGTGGGTAACAAGCTTATTGGCCTATAAGACTCTACCTTCGACGGATCTTTGCCAGGCTTAGGAATCATCTTAACTAAGGCAACTTTCCATATAGGCGGAAAATGTGCAAGCCGAATTATCGCGTTAAAAATAAAAAGAATGATTCTTTTAGCAGTAAGAGGTAGCTCTATGAGCATTTTGTTGCTTATTTTATCAACGCCAGGAGCTTTTTACAGTTTAGGTTAGCGATAGCCTCTACAACATCTGCGAATCGAAAACGTATTTCTAAAGGATGTCTAACAACAACAGGCGGTAATTCCCTCACGTCTGTACATGTATTGGGTGTGAATACGTTTTTGAAATGATTTGCGAACAGATCGAATTTTTCTTTGTCATTTATAGCCCAGGATCCTCTCAGATTGCGCAGTGGTGGTTTTGCAATAACAGGTCTTTTAAGACGTCTGGCTGATCGCCATAATGAATAATTTGTCTGAGGAGTCGCATCTAGACCTTCCAGGTACTCTTTCAGTGAAGCCATTCTGTAAACCTCCAGCAAGCTTTTTAATTGCTTTGTACATTCCTTTAGCTTAGATTTGGGGTGATCTATTCTTTTGCCATTCTCTTCGGGCTCTCCTTTTTTCAGATAAAAGCTTTTCCACATCGTCAGAAAAAATGTTGTTGTACCTAGCCTGACGATAGGTAGAAGACGCATGTTCAACGGCTTTTTTAATGTTTTCATTTAGACGCTCAGGAAATCATCGGTGTCTCCGGGAGTTTTTAGCGGTTGGTTCTCCGAGCAGTGGGCGCTAATATATTTCTTATATTTCATCCAATTTATTCTTTTAGATCAGAAAAACTCACTAGCTGCTATTTGGTGAGGACTGCAAATAGTGATTATTGTGGATGAGTGGTCAGAAGATAAATCCAAGGAGGCTTGAGCTTCAATAAGATCTGAGGATATACCTTTTGCTACGCCAAAATCAATTACGTCTGGAATTTCATTGTGGTCCGTTGACCAGTAGGTTGGTTGTCCAGTTGAAATAACATAAAGTCCCATTTCAGACACGGAATCGTAAAAAACACGACCTCTGGGACTAACTAGTCTGGAGTCCCAGTACGTGTGCTTGTCGTTATAGTCTCCAGCAGCTATGAAGCGGGGACTTAAAGATTTGTAAAAACCGTTGTACTGATCCTTCGTTATGGAGAATCTCGTCGGACAATAAACTGACCAAATAACGAGATTATGGAAAAATTCATCAATGCAGACGTTTGTTGCTTGCATATAACATTTAGATAGGCCACCCAACCATTGGTGCTTAATTCTTGATTTGATTGATATTGCAGAGCCACCACATGATCTATCCCTGGGATCCTTTGTATCATAAAAATTGTATCCACTAATTCTAAAAGTGCTACTTGATGTCATATGAGTCTCAGAAATTAACATAACGTCAATTTTTTGGTGTGTTAAAAAATATTCGAGCTCGTTTTTGTGTTGGCGGATGCCGTTTGCGTTCCAGAAACAAACCGTGAGGCAGTTCATGGTCTTTTAAGCATGGCCTGCAGTAGAGCAGACTGCATTTTTTGCATCTCCTGCATCGTGCCAGCCATTTGCGCCATTATCTGCGTAAATTGTTTGACCATATTGTCAATTACGGCTTCCAGGCGGCTAAAACTGGGACCAGTTGGTTCACTTGTTGGCACTTCCTGTTGTGTTGTTGGTTGGTTTGGCCTTTGTTCATTGGACTGGTTTGATTTAAGTGCGTTGGCGTAAGAAATTTGACTTGTAACTGGCTGTGCTAACTGGGAAATGTTTGTTGTTGGTATATTTAACGACTGGTGAGGGGCAGGAACTACCTTCGGCTTAGATGAGCGCCTAACTAAATCAAAGACGGGACAACCTCTGTAGTTAACAGTGTGGTTTCCACCGCAATTTCTGCACTTCTTCACCCTAGGGTCATCTTTTGGTTTGTCGCACTTGGTTGTAACATGCAGATCCCCACACACAACGCAAACAGAAGGCAACTTACAATAAGTTTTTGTATGGCCATATTCCTGACAGGCCCAGATCGCTTATGCGGAACTTCCACTGTAACTCTACGGTGCAAAATATATCTTAAGTCATAAATGGGGTGAGTTTCATTTTTCTTTAATTTAGCATCACCAGGCTTAAGTTCAACTCGGAACAATGGTTGAGGGTATTTTTCCCTGTTTCTAATATTTGTCACAGTCCTGACCTTAAAACCTTCGTTGCACAAACTGGTCTTTATCTCCTCCGGGTCAACATTTGAGTCAATGCCTTTTATGACTACCTGAAGGCCTTTTGCGTTTTTTAGCTGGTAAGTGTAAAAGTTTTTTTAATTTTTTCAAATTCCGACACCGTGGTGCGGTAAGCGTTCTCGTTATTCACTTAAATTTTGGTCTCATATATGTTACCACGTTTTATGTTCGACTCTTGAAAGTTCTTTTCGCCTATTAATGCAACTAAAAATTTAATGAGGTCGTTCGAGTTTTTTTCTCTTAAATAAATTGGAGGAGGCTTAAATTTTTTTTCCGTAACGGGACCATCATTATCATCTGTTTGCAGAATAGCAAAACGATTTTGCGATGTGGTTGGCCTTTCATCGTCTTTTAGAATTTTTGCAGGTTGACTTACTTCTGCCGACTTCGGGCTTCTTCCCCTTTTAAGAACTGTAACGTATCAGTCCATTCCTACCTGAATCTTAGGAGCACACGGTGAAATTGGGCTTAATTTCCCTTTAGCAGCTTTTTGTAAAAATCCAGAACTTATTAGAGGTAAGCGCGATGACAAAGGTCCCTCGGTATTTTTTTTATAATTTTCAAAAAGAGGTTGGGCTAAGCTTGTCCCTTGTTCAATACTTTTATTTAAATTAGGTGCACTTGAACTTAAATTTTTTATAACTATATTTGGTTTTGCATTTAGGTAGTTTTTATTATACTCAGGGTCTCTAATATTTTCATTGCTCACACTAGTGGAGCTTAACACTATGTATGCATTTCTTCTATCAGGCCCACTGTCACTACTCATTTACCGTTCGATTTTTTTTTATTTAGTGTGTTTTTATTTTATTTTCTCACTTATTTGTGTATGTATGTATATTAATAAATTCGTTTGCCACTTATTACTAATATTACCTATTACCAATATTACACTCGCGTTGACACGTCCGTTCACTACGAGATTAAGAATGCAATTCGCCACATGATCTATCTCTGGGGTCCTTTGAATCGTAAAAAGAATAGCCTCTAATTTTTAAATTCCTTCTAGATGTCATATGCGTCTCAGAAATCCACATGACATCAATCTTTTGGTTCATCAAGAAAAACTCGAGCTCGTTTTTGTGTTGGCGGATCCCATTAGCGTTCCAGAAACAAACCCTGAGGCAGTTCATGGTCTTTTAAGCATGGCCTGCAGAAGAGCAGACTGCATTTCTTGCATCATGCCAGCCATTTGCGCCATGATCTGCGTAAATTGTTTAACCATATTGTCAATTACGGCTTCGAGGCGGCTAAAACTGGACCCGATTGGTTCATTTGTTGGCACCTCTTGTTGTGTTGTAGGCTGGGTAGGCTTACGTGCATTGGGCTGGTTAGACTTTAATGCGTTGGCGTAGGAAACTTGACTTGTAGTTGGTTATACTAATGAAGGCATGTTTGTAGTTGGTATATTTAAAGGCTCAGG